>SOZL01001313.1:0-19696 GCA_009733165.1 Naja naja
TGGGGGGGGGGTTTGAGCCACAGGCTTCCCAGTGGAAGGGAAGCCCCTATTGCTTTTACTCTCGCACTTTGACCAAAGCAGAGAGGAATTATAGCCAACTGGACAAGGAGGCATTGGCAGTTGTTGCAGCTGTCAAGAAATTTCATGAATATCTGTATGGCAGGTCATTTTACCATTGTTACAGATCACAAACCTTTGTTGGGCATGTGGCAGGAGACAAACCTACACCTACTATCCTGTCACCAAGAATGCTGAGGTGGACTGAATTCTTGCAGCTTATCATACAAACTGATTCACAGGCCTGGCAGGACATTGGACATGCTGATGCACTGAGTCATTGCCCAGCCTTGCCACAAGGAGGTCTTTGAACCTGAAACACACACCTTTTTCCTAGAAACTGTTGCTAAGCTCCAGTTCATGCTGCTGAAATTGCCAGAGAGACTGCCAAAGACACTGGGTTGGCTCCTGTTATAGGCTGGATTAAGAAAGGTTGGCTGCTTCAAGATCTACCTCACCTTGCCCAACCTTTTAAGTCCAGGCAAACTGAATTATCTGTATTAAGAGGATGTATTTTGTGGGGTAACAGGGTGGTTATTCCTGCAAAATTGCAAAGGGAGGTTTTGGAAATGTTACATGAGGCTCATCCTGGGATTGTAAGGATGAAGGGATTGGCCAGGAGCTATGTATGATGGCCAGGTATTGACAAAAATGGTTGAAAATGGGTTGCATCTTGTCCCAATTGCAGGTAGTCAGGCCTGCCCAACTCACCCCCACTTGGGAATGGGAATGTCCTAGGGGCCCGTGGTCTAGGATCCACATTGATTTCGCAGGTCCTACTAGAGGGCACACTTTTCTGGTTATAGTAGATGCATATTCCAAATGGCTCAAGGTATTTCCCATGACATCCACCACAACTGATGCTGTCATCAAGCAGCTCAGAAAGTTAGTAACCCATGGGTTACCTGATGTTCTTGTCTCTGACAATGGCCCTCAATTCACATCTAAAGTTTTTGAATCCTTTCTAGCACAACAGGGTATCAGACATGCCCTTACTGCCCTGGGCACCCTTGACTAATGGCCAGGCTGAACGCATGGTGCTTTACCAAGAGAAGCTCCAGCAACTGGGTCCTGGGGACATCACTGAGAAGCTTGAAAAACTTCTTAGCGTTCAGCACATCACTCCTAGCCCATCTACTAACTTATCCCCAGCAGAGTTGTTGATGGGTAGGAAACTTAGGTCTTCCTTTGACCGCCTTCATCCCACTTACGCACCCAAAGTTCGTACTTTCCAAAGTTCGTACTTCCAAAGTTCGTACTTTCAGTGTGGGTGATTCTGTGTATGCTAAGAACCTTATAGGTGAGCCTCTGTGGATTCCTGCTGAAATAACTCACATCACTGGCCCTCGTTCTTACAGGGTACAAACAGAGGATGGACTCCTCTGGAGCAGGCACATTGATCAACTTAGATCCAGGTTCCCTCAGGTACACCCCCTGTCTCTCTTGGTTCCCTCACACTGTGTCACTTCTAGGGGAAGGGGAGAACAGGAGGAAAATCAGCAAGCAAGAATCAACCCCATGTGTAAGAGCCATTCCGACAGGAACCATCCCGAATCCGTCACAATGCCAAGATCCATCTTTAGAAGTGGAAGATTGCACATCACTACCTGACTTGGGTGCTGACATTGGAATGGAGATGGGTTGGGAGGAGAGACCAGATTATAACAGTCTAACAGGGTCTCCTTTCACAGGAAGTCCCAGCAGGAAATGTCAGCAGACACATTCCCTCTCACTGGGTGAGAACGTTAAAACTTCTGAACCATGAAGGTCTCAAGCACACGTAAGAGCCCCACCTATTTAAAGGAATACATTAGATAGGTTGGGGTTTGGTATGGACTGAACCTAGTGGGGAGGGGTGTTATGTATGTAGGTTTGAATGTTATTGGTTTATTTGAACTGTTCTTGTAAAATGTTAAATGGTATTGGTTTAAATAGCGGAAGAAACCCTGCACTCCCATTGGCTGGCAACTATGGCTGCAGGCTATAAGAGGCAGCCGTAGCCCAGCCAACTCGGGTCCATTCGAGCTGTAGTCACTGAATAAACTCTCCACTGAAGCTCTTCGCGTCTGACTCTTCATGCAAACTTAACAATCACCATCATCATACCAATAAAAGGGGAAGTAAAGAAGATAATAAGGATAAAAAGCATTACAGCCACACTACATGTCAACGTTCCAGCAACCCTCCATTCCATCCAGTAACTCCGGGACAGATGTCATTCAAAAGTTCTCTTTCATTTGGATATTAACTGACCACAACTGGGGGAATCCTGAATCTGAAAATCCAGGGTTTCCTTGCAATAATCAAAACTACAAATCCAACCCCCTACACCCATCTTCACATCACATGTTCCAATCACCATCCCTCCCAACTGAAGACCTCCCCTCACATATGCACACAATAGCATGACCTTGAACTACTCCATGGTTTTTCTTCTAGTAACATCTCAGTTCTTTGGAACTTTAGGAATTGTCTTAGGTTTTAGGTTCATTGCTTTTCCTCATCTAAAGCAGACTTACCAATAGCAATAGTACTTGAGACTTCTATACCTCTTCCCAGTGCTTTACAGCCCTCTCTAAGCGGTTTACAGAGCCAGCAAGTTGCCCCCAACAATCTAGGTCCTCATTTGACCCCCCTCGGAAGGATGGAGCCTGGTGAGATTCGAACTGCCAAATTGCAGGCAGCCAGCAGGCAGCAGAAGAAGCCTGCAGTACTGCACTCTAACCACTGCACCACTGCAGCTCATCAGAGTTTCTTTCTTCATCACAGTCTATTTCAATAAATCAGATAATCTAAACATTTAATAAATCTAAAATTTATTCTAAATTCAACAAAGTATATAATTTAATGTCAATAGATGATTATATCTACAGAGATTCTCACTCATCCAGGTCATGGTTGTCCCAAAGGTGTTTTTTCAAAAGGCAACTGGACTGGACATGAAATGTCCCCGAGGAAAAACCAAGTCCAGAACACCTTTGCGTGAGCTCCTCATACTTTAAATCCAGGGGTATGAGAAGAATGGAAGGATGTCTGTTAATGGGGCCATGAGGAGAAACTGACCGGTTGCCACTTAATGTTTAAATTTTTTTTTCAATTACATCCATGATACGCCAAAAGCAAAAGGCAGGAACTCAATGGATAATCTTCCCATGGTTGTACCTCCTACTTCTGTTTGGAAGGAGTCACAGATTTCATATTTATCTAAGTGAAGGCCCAGAGGCTACTTCCCTAATGTCCACTTCTCCCCGCCCCTCCCATTTTCCCTGGATGGTGAGTCCTAACATATTTTCTTTCCATTCCTTATTTTTCTGCTCAGTCCCTGCCTCAGTCCAGATGTGTGGAAAATTGTCCTTCTGGATTTGTCAAGAGGGCTTGAGAAGAAGAGCTAGTTTGCTGCTACGACTGCGTTCCTTGTCCGGAGGGGACTTTCTCCACCCAGGAAGGTGGGTGACACTGAAGAATAGGGAAAGACTTGTGGAACTGGATCCATCCAGAGCATTTTCATGAAACACATGTTGAAAAACACATTGAAGCTTAACTGTCTTCCTGTTTATTTTCAAAATGCATTTTCTTATCTAAAGGGAAGACTTATCAAAAAGATCTTGAAGCAGCAGCTAGATAGGGAGTAAGGCAGATTGTGCAAGCCTTACCATTTCCAGGATAATTCTTCCATGTTTTAGTTTGGATGTGTATTTCCATGGTTTTTCTTCTAGTAACATCTCAGTTTTTTGAAACTTTAGGAATTGTCTTAGGTCTTAGGTTAGCAATAGCATTTAGACTTCTATACCACTCCCAGTGCTTTTACAGCCCTCTCTAAGCTGTTTACAGAGTCAGCATTTTGCCCCCAACAATCTGGGTCCTCATTTCACCCACCTGGGAAAGGTGGAAGGCTGAATCAACCTTGAGCCTGGTGATATTCGAACTGACAAATTGCAGGCAGCTGGAAGTCAGCAGAAGGAACCTGCAGTACTGCACTCTAACCACTGTGCCACATAATATCATCCTCCAATAATTATGTATAAAAAGTTGTATATTATATGTATTTATAGCTTTTTGGATTTTTCAGATACAGAAAAATGCATTAAATGTCCAGATGATAAATATCCAAATGAGGAGAGAGTCCAATGTATCCACAAAGTTATAAACTTTCTGACTTATGAAGAACATCTGGGCATCATTCTGGTCTCTTTCACCCTACTCTTGTTCTTAACCACAGGCCTTGTTTTAATTATCTTCATTAAATACCGAGAAACTCCCCTTGTCAAAGCCAACAACCGGGACCTCTCCTACATCCTCCTGGTCTCCCTCCTGCTTTGCTTCTTGTCTTCTTCTCTCTTCATTGGTCAACCAAGGAAAGCCACCTGCCTTCTCCAACAAACAGTCTTCAGCATCGTCTTCTCAGTTGCCGTTTCTTCTCTCTTGGCCAAAACCATCACAGGTGGCTTTCCTGGCCACAAAACCAGGAAACCGAGTGAAGAGATGGTTGGGGAAGAGCTTGGCCAACTCCATCATCCTTTCTTCTTCTGCTGTCCAAGTGATCATCTGCTCCATCTGGCTGGGAGTTTGTCCCCCCTTCCTTGACTCTGACCTCCACTCCCAGCCTGGAGAGATCATCCTGCAATGCAACGAAGGGGCTGTTGTCATGTTCTACATCACCCTCAGCTACATGGGCTTCCTGGCTGCCATCTGCTTCACGGTGGCTTTCCTGGCCAGGAATCTGCCTGGGGCCTTCAACGAAGCCAAGCTGATCACTTTCAGCATGCTGGTCTTCTGCAGTGTGTGGGTGATGTTTGTGCCCACCTACCTGAGCACCAAAGGGAAATACATGGTGGCTGTGCAGGTCTTCTCCATCCTGGCCTCCAGTGCTGGTCTGCTGGGCTGCATCTTCATCCCCAAGTGCCACATTATCCTTCTGAGGCCAGAGCTGAACACAAAGGAGCATCTCACAGCCAGAACAAATGTAAGAACATGAGACATAACATCATGATGTTTAAAGAATTCTAAAATGTCAATTTATTTGAAAGAATACATTAATTATTTCCACTTAGATAACATGCAGTAGTTAAAAGAACATCATATCTCCATGCTTCCAAATGGAAATGTTTGAATGATTGTAATTCTTGTAATTCTCTTCATCTCAATAAATCTTGCTAAAGGGAACTCTGTAAAAATCATTCAGAGGAATTTGTTGTTCAGCCACTGCCAATGTGACACCTTATTATTACTGGCAGTGGCTAAAAGTGTATCTGAGAGAATGAATAGGAAAAGTGGTAAGATGGTTTGTGTGGGAGCCAAGCTCCAACTATATTGTTTGACAATCACCATGAAAACCATTGGCCATCCCACCAAGCCAGAGAAGGTCAGGGCCTCCAGGTCCTCTTGCTGAGATGTTCTCATCCAACGTGACCTAGTCAATGCTCCTTTCCCATAGCTGCTCCTGCCCTGTGAAAGAGGCTTCTCCATGAGATCCACCATCCTGTCTCCATCCCCTTATTAGAGCCACTTCTTTTCCCCAATGCATGAGCTAGTTGAGACTGGAGTCCAGAAGATGTGGAAGGAGGAGAAGCCCCACAGGAGAGTCAGGCTGCATCATGACCAGATTGGGCTTCTTCTGGCTGCCCTGTGTGAACAGTTGCAAGCAGGAGTTCGGGGGCCTCTCAAACTCCCCCAGAGGAAAGAGGGTCTCTCTCTCTCTCTTTCTCTCTCCAAGGTGGGAAGCCCAGCAGTGCAACTCTTGAAGGCATGACCTGGGGGTTCACCTCAGTCCTCTCAGGCCCAGAAGCCCCAGAAATAAGTCCTACCAAGGACTTTGCTCCAGGGTCCCTGGAAGTGAGCGGAAGGGGGGAGACGAAAGGTGAATATTGTGACTGCGAGATTCTGAACGTCTCTGGAGATAAAGTTCAAGGAACTATAAGGCAACAAAGGCAATCCTCCACTTATGACCACAATTTTTTTGCTAAGTAAGTTCTTACTACCTTTTTTGCCTCAGTTCTTAAGCAAATGAGTACGGTTGTTAAGTAAATCATGCAGTCATTAAGCAAGTCTTGCGGTGACCCCAATGACCCCCAGGTACTGCAAGCGTCATAAATACACGCCAGTTCCCATAAATACATGCCTGAGTTTTGGTCACATGACCATGGGGTGCTGCAACGGCCGTAAATGTGAAAACTGGCCATAACTAGTCACTTTCCTCAGTGCCGTTGTAACTTCAGCCACTAAACAGATCATTGTAAGTGGAGGACTCCCTGTTGTCCTCAGAGCCATTTTTGACAATGAGGCTCCTGCCCTTTAGATCCTATCAGAATGGAGCCAGAAGGGACCTTGGGGGTCATCTAGTCCAACCCCCTGCCCAAGCAGGAGACCCCAGACCATTCCATGCAAAGGACTGTCCAGGCCTTCCTGGAATACCTTCAGGGACGGATCTTCCCTCCCCACTTCTGAAGGCAGCCTCTTCTCCTGATCCATGGTGCATCAAAGGCTGAGGATGTTGCCACTTCTGGCCAGCTCCACAGGGGGTGGCTTGAGGGACAGGAGAGGCCTCAAATTCATCCTTGAATCACCCCATCAAAAGGCAGATAAAAAGCTGACCTTCTTGGTTCTCCTCCTCTGGGGAGAGAGCCTTGTCAGCACCCTGGCCTCTCTTGCAGCCCCAAGGGGACAAGGCTCCCCCTCCCCAGCCCTTCCCCCTTCCACCTGGCTTCCTTCCAAGAGAGACCCCCGGGGTCTCCTCCCAAGGCCCCCAGGACCATCAGGGATCGGATCGGAGGGGAAAAGCCAGCTGCCATCCTGGCAACAGGCTGCTTTTCCTGTGTTGCTTTTTCCAGGAAGCCTTGGTTTGTTGCCAGAGGCCGCTGGAGGTTTTGTCAGGGTGAGGGGACCCTCCAGCCCCCGGCCAGGAAAGCAGCAGAATTGGGTATGGGGAGAGGAGAGAGGAGACCCCCCCACCCTTACACAGGTGCAGGGTTGGAGGTATTACCCTCCTTGAAGATGGGCAAAAAGAAAGGCCACCTGCGAGCCATTGCGCCCACTGTGTCCTGGCCAAGTAGGAGATCCCCACATTGCTTCAGTTGCAACCCAACATTTAGGGTTCTTTTAATGGGAACCCTGAGCAGATGAGGGGAAAGTCCAGGGCAGAAAGCAAGATGGAAAAGCCTGCAAGGAGAACCTCAAAAGCATCTTAAGAGTTGAGCTTCCCCTGGTTGTCACATGTATTTATTGCATGATCTTCGTGGCATCGATGTGTTGGCATCAGAAAAGGGTTTTTTCTTCACATGCTGCAACTTCCTGATGACCAATTTTTGGGGTTGTTTTCTTTAGGTTGGATCTAGCTGCAGCTTTGGGACTGGCTCCTCTGCTGCACCCCCCATTGTGTCGTGGGCGCCCCCACCAAAGGCCAAATGTGTCCCAGAGCCAGGAAAGCCTGAGATCTGGGCATGCAAGGCCTCTCAAGGGAAGGGACCCTGAGCCCACTGAGGGTCTCCATCTGCAGGGATCCCTTTCAGGAGGGCAGGAAACCTGGGCATGAACTAGCCAGGATTGCTCCTTCTTTCATCTCCACATCTCAGCCTTGATTCCTGTCAGCAAGAAAAGTATATTTCTCTCCCTCCCCCACCATTAATTTTCAAACTTTTAGCCGAGTTCTTGTTGACAGGCTCATTTCCAGCTCTGCAAAGGAGCCGTGGCAGGTGTCCCTCTTCCCCCCTATGATTAAGGGAAAGGCTGGGGATTTATTTCTTCCTCCCTCTTGGCTCCCCAGGGAGTTTTCCAGCTGCCACCTTGGAAACCAGTCCAGTGAATGGAAAAATACAAGGAACAATGCAGAATTATGTCCTGTCCTGAGCCTGGAAGCCACGAATGTAGAGGATTCCTGGCTTGGCCTAAGATTTAGGCCTTGATTGTCCCTGCATAATTTCAGGCTCTGGCCCTCCTGCTCTCGTTGCCCCTTTTCCCCTTGAGAGGCTTATTCCAAAATGCGACAGATCAGCCCTGCAAGGTTCATTTCAGTCCATTTTGGGATGGACAATTTAAAATAAATCTTATTTTAATCCCTTTTTGACTCAGGCAGCCTCCTGGGCGCACCCAAAATCCAAGGCCTGAATGGCCCCCTTGGTCTTCTCTGGTATTAAAAGTCCCTCTAAGATAAATTCCCTCCCTCTTTTCATCAAAGCCAGAGGTTAAAAATAGAAGGAATGTGTTATGTATGTAGGTTTGAATGTTATTGGTTTATTTGAACTGTTCTTGTAAAATGTCAAATGGTATTGGTTTAAATAGTGCGGGAAGAAACCCTGCACTCCCATTGGCTGACAGCTACGGCTGCAGGCTATAAGAGGCAGCCGTAGCCAAGCCAGGATGGGTCCATTCGAGCTGTAGTCACTTAATAAACTCTTTGCTGGAACTCCTCGCGTCTGACTCTTCATGCAGACTTAACAGAATGCAATATTCAGAGTAGGATATTGAGATTAGATGCTGAGGCTTTGGGGAAAGTGCAGCGAAGAGCAACTAGGGTGATTGAAGGCCTGGAGGGGGAAACCTGAAGGGCCGTTGCAGGATCTGGGCCTGGCCTGTCTAGAGACAGGAAGGATTTGGGGCGAGATGGTTGCAAGGAAGGAGAACCTTCCTAACAGGGAAAGCCATCAGCCTTCAGGCTTGGTGGCTGCTTCATCACTGGGGGGTTTAAGAAGAGAGCAGACAGCCTCAAACTCTACAGGGTCTCCTGCTTGAGCAGGGGGTTGGACTAGAAGACCTCCAGGGTCCCTTGCAGCTCTATCCCAATTGATTGTCATTGTGACCAAGTCCAACAGTTTATGACCCAGCCTGATAACCGCTACAGCATATTGTCCTTCATCTCACACTGGCTGATACAATACTGGTGTTCCTCCATTTAACGTTTATCTCACCCAGAGCATCCATCCCTCCATCATAAGAAAGTGAATTGATTGGAATATCCTTTTTTGGTATATATATATTTATTATTTACATCTATAGATAATGAACACAATGTGACCATCCTGGCGTTTCTTCTGCCAGACACACTGAAGTAAAAAACAAATAACATACATGCTACTTATGCAGTACTAGTTTTCTACAGTTATTTTTGACCAATGTACTCATTTTGGTATATATCTATATCTATATCATCTATCTATCTATCTATCTATCTATCTATCTATCTACACACACACTGTCACATTCTGGGTCTTCTTATCCTCATTATTTTATCTTCTGATTCCTACCTCTCAATTCCAACCATTTGTAAAATCTATTCCATATATTGTAGTATTCTGTCTCCCTTTTATTTTTTAGTTCTAGTGTTAATCTATCCAATTCTGCGCAAACCAATATTTTGTTTATTATCTCCCTTTCTGAAGGTATATATTCGCCTTTCTGTTGCTGGGCGTATACCATTCTCGCTGCTGTCAGAATGTGTACTATTAAATATGTAGCTCCTTTACTCTAGCCCTGTGTTGTAATTCTTAGTAGAAATAGTTCTGGCTTAAATTCCAAGTGTTGCACCACCATTTTTTCAAGCCACATCTGAATCTGTCACCAAAATTCCCTTGCTCTGTTCCACGTCCACAACATGTGGTAATATGTGCCTGGTAGTTGCTTGCATTTCCACACATTGGGGATGTATTTCTAAACATTTTAGCCAATCTTGCTGGAGGTAGGTGCCACCTGTAAAACATTTTATACAAATTCTGTTTATAAGATATGGCCAATGTTAGTTTTCTGTTCCTTTCCCAAACTTTTTGCCAGCTATCCAATTCAAGGTTGTATCCAAAATTTTTAGCCAATGCCACCATTGTCTCCTTAACTTGTTCTTCCTCTGTTTTATAATCTAATAAGTATTTATATGTTACTTTTATCAGTTTGTCATCTATCCCCACTAATACTTTGTCTAGTATCGTTAGTTCTGTATTAATACCCCACATTTTCACATCCTGCATATTAGCGGTATGCACCACCCTTGTCTTTAAATGTAGAATTTCTAAATGCATTTTTAGATTTGGGAAATATTTCAGCTGCCCACTTACAAGGTCTTTTCCAAAAACTTGCAGTTTTCTCTCAAATGTTTTGATATCACATACATCCTTTCTGCTGTTTTCCCTACACCTTGTAGTTGTTTGTTCACTTTGGTGATGGCAGCCAAGCACGCAAGGTCCAGGAGCAACGGGTGAGGTCTGGGAACAGGCGGGCCCGATCGGCAATGATAGGCAAGCAGGCGAGGTCTGGAAGCAGCAGGTGAGGTCTGGGAACAGGTGGGCCCAATTGGCAACGTTAGGCAAGCAGGCAAGTTCCAGGAGCAGCGGGTGAGGTCCGGGAGCAGTGGGTGAGGTCCAGAAGCAGGCAGGACTAATCAGCAATGATAGGCAAGCAGGCAAGGTCCGTGAGCAGCGGGTGAGGTCTGTGAGCAGCGGGTGAGGTCCGGGAGCAGTGGGTGAGGTCTGGGAGCAGCGGGTGAGGTCCAGAAGCAGGCAGGCCCGATCGGCAATGATAGGCAAGCAGGCAAAGTCTGGGAGCAGCGGGTGAGGTCCAGAAGCAGGCAGGCCTAATCGGCAATGATAGGCAAGCAGGCGAGGTCCGTGAGCAGCGGGTGAGGTCCGTGAGCAGCGGGTGAGGTCCATGAGCAGTGGGTGAGGTCTGGGAGCAGCGGGTGAGTTCCAGAAGCAGGCAGGCCTGATTGGCAATGATAGGCAAGCAGGTGAGGTCCAGGAGCAGCAGGTGAAGTCTGGAAGCAGTGGATGAGATCTGGAAGCAGGCTTTAAAAGCTGCTGCAATTTGGGATCAATGCATGGAGATGTGATATAAGAGACAATCCCAAAACGGCCCTACTTTGAACATCAGGCCGAGTTCAAGGGTGCCGATTGCTTCCCTGGCATTAGAAGACATCAACTAAGTGACCTCAACCTAGAGTGGCACCAAACTCCACAGCTCTGGGTGATCTTCCTCATTAGCCTCTGGAGACAAGAGACCATGTTGAAGGACAGAAGAATCCTCAATAACCCTTGTTATTGAGCTATCTTCCTCCAACCTCATTTTCTGGACATGTCCTGACAGGAAGGACCACAGCCATTGCAAAACAAGAGCCCCACAGGTGTCTCTTTGGTTTTCCACGTGATTTTCTCCAGCTTGCCCTCCTCACATGGAACCCTGGGAGGCCTCTCACTATAATTATCACAATACCAGCATTTGAGATCTTTTCTACTACTTCTCCAGTGGCTTCCTTTGTTGTAAACATCAGACTGAAGCAACCTGGAAGGGATCTTGTACCTGAAAAGGATAAATGCCTCAGGTCAGGCTCTGTATGGCACACAGTTTCAGACAGGCAGAGGCTCGTGCTCTTGAAGTGACTTTCTCTCTCCTTTCCAGATGAAACTCAGTTGGTCTCTGTTTGAATCAGGAAAGCCACTGGATATCCCAACTTGTACGAATGATTGGAAATCTCCTAAATCTTCTTTGTGTTTAGGAAGGGGATTGATTCAGCCCTATGAATTATGGACCTCCTATTTCTCCTTTTGGTGCTGCTTTTGTCCCATCCAGTCTCTGGGAAGCTGAGACTGAAATGCCCGCTGAGTTTGGAGCACCAGGATGGAAACAATCCATGGAGCTATTACAGGCCAGGAGACTATCTCGTTGCTGTATTCACAACTGAAAAAATAATATCGCATATAACGTTGCCTTTCAACACTGCTCCTGCCAGTCAGTCTCACTCGTAAGTCATTTGGAATTGCTTTCCCCCCGCTCCCTCCTTCAATTGAAGGGGGGGTGTAACCCGCTCCCTCCTTCAATTGAGGGGGGGATGACCCTTTGCAGGGCAGAGCAGAGGAATTCAGTTTACATCTGGCGGATAAGTGGCTCAATTAGTGCTGGCTTGGACTCTGATTGGCAGTGGTCTGATGATGGGGTGGCGATGAGTCTGGTGGATTCTATCTGGGTTGAGTTTGACCTGGTCTCCCTTGATGAGGTGGACAGGATCATGGAGGCTGTCTTCCACCACGTGTTTATTGGACCCGTGTCCTTCCTGGTTGGTGTATGCCTCCAGGGAGTTACCGCCGGCTGGCTCCAGGCAGTTGTTGCGCCTCCTTGAGTGAGGGAGTCTTTCCTGCCACCTTGAAAGAGGCGGTGGTGAGGCCCCTCCTCAAGAAGCCTGCCTTGGACCCGGCCGTTTTGAATAACTATGTCTGTCTCCAACCTTGCTTTTAGCGAAGGTTGTTGAGCGTGGTTCAGCAGCTTCCCTTGTTCCTGGAGGAAGCTGATTATTTAGACCCATATCAATTGGGCTTCAGGGCCAGACACAGCACGGAGACAGCATTGGTCGCACTGATGGATGATCTCTGGAGGGCTCGGGACAGGGGTTTTCCTCTGTCCTAGTCCTGTTAGATCTCTCAGCAGCTTTCGATACCATCGACCATGGTATCTTTCTGCAGCGGCTCAGAGGATTGGGTGTGGGGGGCACCGTTTTGCGGTGGTTCTCCTCCTTCCTCTCAGGCCGCTCGCAGTTGGGTGGCAGGGGGGCAGAGGTGGCCTGAGGCCCCTCACTTGTGGGGTGCCTCAGGGGTCTGTCCTCTCGCCTCTCCTGTTTAATATCTACATGAAACCGCTGGGTGAGATCATCCGAGGTTTTGGGGTGAGGTATCATCAGTATGCTGACGATACCCAGCTTTATATCTCCACCTCAGACCAGATCAGTGATGCTCTCTCCGTGATGTCCCGGTGCCTGGAGGCAGCGGGTCTGGATGGGGAGTAACAGGCTCCAGCTCAACCCCACCAAGACTGCGTGGCTGTTCTTACCAGCATCTCGGTCTTTATTGGATGTACCATCTTTGGTCATGGGGAGAGGTGTTGCCCCCGTGGATAGGGCGAGGAACCTGGTGTCCTCCTGGATTCACAGCTCAGTTTGGAGGAACATGTGGGAGCTGTGGCCAGGGGCTTTTGCCCAGGTTGGCTGGTTCGCCAGCTTCGCCCTTATTTGGACGAGATGCCCTTGACGGTTACTCATGCTTCGTCACCTCTAGAATCGACTACTGCAATGCTCTTTACATGGGGCTTCCTTGTGGGCGATCCAGAGGCTACAGCTGGTGCAGAATCGGCCGGGCTGTGATGGGGGTATCCCGATATTCCCATGTTACACCCCTCCTGCGCGGCTTGCATTGGTTGCCGGTCACCTCCCTGGTCGCCTTCAAGGTGTTAGTAACAACTTATAAAGCCCTTAATGGCTTGGGTCCAGGGTACTGCAACGCCTCCTGCCAGCATCACTTTCCGATCGCCCTGTTCGCTCTCATAGGAAGGGCCTCCTTGGGGTGCCGTCGGTCAGGCACTGTTGGCTGGCGGTTCCCAGGGCTAGGGCCTTCTCCATGGGAGCGCCTGCCCTTTGGAATCAGCTCCCGTGGATCTCCGTTTGGCCCCGACCTCCTCCTTCCGTTGGGACCTGAAGACTTGGTTGTTTCAACAGGCTGGCCTGGAATGACCGGGGGGAGGGGCTGAATTTTAACTTTTAACTGTATTCGGCTTGTTTATCTGTTTAATTCTCTTTTATTGTAAATTTCTTCTGTTTTAATGTTCTCCGCCCTGAGTCCTTAGGGAGTAGGGCGGCATACAAGTCGAATAAATTATTATTATTACTATTATTTACACTCTCCTTCTTTTCTTCTTGTTTCACTTACTTCTATGCTGCAGGATCTGTCTTATTTCCTGGACGGTTTTCATTTCAAAGGTTTGCTCTCTTTATCTGATTTTGTGGAAAAGACTCAAATCCAAAGATGAGGCTGAAAAAACCTGAAGGAAGTCCAGATTTATGTTCCTCTCCCAGTTCAATCCAGAATTCACCACTTGAACATTGAAGTTTGTTTAAAGTAGTGATTGAAACACTTGTTCCTCAGCCTAGTCCATTTTAATATTTGTATTAAATTAAAATAATTGTATTAAATCATTAAAACAAAGAGGATTGGATTTTTAAAAAAGTATTTTCTTGTTGCCATTGATGATAATAACATGAACATTTTTTTAATAGTACCACTTCTCATTTTTCAAAAATCTTATAATTTATTTTCACTTTTCAACTGGTCAACAAGAACTCCCAGCTCCTGCACAATCTCACACTTGGCTACAATCTCCATGACAACTATTTGAGGTCTTTCTACACTTCCGATGTCTTGATGGACATTCTCTCCACTGGAGGCGCCAATGTCCCCAACTACAGCTGTGGAAGGAAGGAGAACCTTCTGGCTCTTCTGGATGGAGCTCAGAGGGACATCTCCATCCAATTGTCAACATTAGGAGGCACCTACAAAGTCCCACAGGTGTGTGTGTGTTTGTGTGTTTCTCAATCTGATATAGTGAGGGGGTTGTGATGGGTGAGCAATAGATCCAATCGTCTCTATTGAATTCAAGAGCTGCTTTTCTCCATATTAGCAAACGTATCAACTATGTATTCCTCTATTGTGTTCATGTTCAAAGAGCCTTGATGGTGCAGGCTGTTAAATGCCTAGCACTTAAGTTCCAGCTGCCTGCAATTACTGCAGGCTCAAATCCCACCAGGCTCAAGGTTGACTCAGCCTTCCATCCTCTCGGGGTAGGTAAATTGAGGACCCAAGATCGTTGGGGGCAATAAGCTGACTTTGTAAAAATGCCGCTTAGTAATAAGCAGGCATATACAATGGAATGAAGGCTATTGCTGAGCGCATTGGGTTGTATCCCAAAAATTGTAAGCTGCCCTGAGTCTTCAGAGAAAGGCGGCATATAAATGTAATTTTTAAAAAAATTGGTCATAAAAGGTCCCTGGAGGGGACTTTCCTCCGGCTATTTAACTATTAAAAATGTTCCCTAGTTGTGGGGTCCTCTATTGGCATAGAAATAATACATGTCATCTCCAGTCAAAATGATGTTATTGGCAATAGGTATGTGTGTGTCTCTCTCTGTGTGCGTGTGTGTGTGTGTGTGTGTGTGTGTAATGGACTAAAAAGGACTCTAGCAATGAAAAGCCAATTAGTCTAGAAGATAATGTGGCTACAATATATGTCATGTTCCTCTTAAGTAAACTTGAGATTGTGTGAAATAAAATGGTGCTCAGACGGTTGGCCCTGATCCAAGCCTTTTCTCCAAGCCCTTGCCTGAGAGGGAGGTTTGGGCGCAATGGGTTGAGTCTTACCAAGGATGAAGGGAAGGGTGGCTATTTGAACACTTGTTATTCAGTCTAGATCTAGAGATGAATGTCCTGACAAGTCAAAGTCAGAACTTACGACCTTTGGAAAATGACATCGCAGCCATAGATGTTTATTGAAGCAAGTAACACCTTTCCTTACCTGGGCTAGCTTTCTCTGAAACTGGATATTGCTTCCTTTATCATTAAAGGAGCCACTTAGAGAAAGGGCACAAGTGAATTTACTCTGTAACATAACACACATCATAGCCATCCGCCTTTTGCTCCATTTAGTAAAGTATATAGTGCCAAAGTTACCCTGAAGCCCATATACAGAGCTGAAGTTTGCTATTTAAACTATATCACTATTAAAACCAACCCAATCAAAGAATTTCAGGAGTATTTGGGGTGGGAGACAGGACTTCAGCTGCTGCCCTCAGAAGTGAGTTGGGAATCCTTTCTATAAAATCACAGTATTTATTTACTAATGGATAAAGCTATGGATATATCATTGGTTCAGGTTTTCTTAGGCCTCACAGCCGTGAGAACTTGACTTGACCTTTTTCAGTGCTACATGTTATCTAATGCCTGACTGACATGATTTATAGTACCCATTGCATTCCTCCTCAAGTTAAGTTTCGCTTTCCCTGAGTTAGGTTTCTATTCCGCTGATATGTATGATTTCTTGTAAATCAGGTGGTGTTTTGCTAACACGCATGCTCTGACTCACGCTGTCTGGTAACTTTATATATGCTACTCCCTTCCTTGCTGTAGTTACCCCTCCCTGCTAAAACTGCTTAATAAAAGAGACTGTTGCGATCTGTTGGGACACAACATCACCCCGGCCTTGTCTCTCATCTCGAGAAACTTCTGGTGTGGTGGCTCTTATTCGACTTCCTTCGTCCTTGCGAGGACCCCTAAATTGTCTCGGCGAGGGCTGAGACTGTTCCTGCAGGAACCCAGGACAACATCAACAGGGAACCTCGGACAACGATGCGTGTTGCAGACTCTCTGCGACATCTGGGGCTCGTCCGGATCCTGTTGAGTTGTCCAGAGCGCGATCGTTGTCTAGCGGTGCGTCACCTTCACCCTCATTGCTTACCCGTCCGGGCGACACGTGCACACGTAAGTAATGGGCTCCTCGAACTCGAGAGTCTCGTCAATGCATAGGGATGAGCTCTATTCTCTGGTGAAGAAGGCTAATTGTTTGCAAAGGTTAATGGCACCACTGTCTATCCTCTTTCTAAGAAATCTCTTACCTCTTTTCTGTCCTATGTTCATGAGAAGTGTCCTGCCTACCCGGAGGAAGGTACCCTTAAGAAGGCTACCTGGACGCGCTTGGGAAAATTCCTCCATGAACACCCTCGAGCTCCACCTGATATCCTAGTGACTTGGCGGGCCATTATGGCTGCTCTTGGCACCCTCTATCCTAACTCTCCTTCTACTGATTCGGCTGCTCCGCTCTCTTCTACTCACGGAGAATCCCTGCCAAAGGTCTCTCCACCTCCGTATGAGTCTCCTACTGTCTCTGTAGCTGCCTCTGCTCCCCCTGCAGACACAGCTCTTTCTGCTCCTGCAGCGTCTCCCCCTCCGCTGGAGGATACAGACACGACTGCAGGAACCTTTTCTGCCTTGGTTGCTTCTTCCTCTCTTTCTCTAAGAACTGAACCCCCGATATCGGCTTACCCTCTAATCATTAATCCAGCGGGAGGAGGACGGCCGGTACATGAGAACATCAACGTGCGGGTGCTTAAAAATTTAAAAGAAGCTGTTACTTCCTACGGTATTCACTCTCCGTATGTAATGGGATTGCTTGATTCTCTGATGGATACAAATATTGTAATGTTACTGTATGATTGGAAGTCTTTATTTTCCATGTTATTAACACCTGCTCAATTTGTCATCTGGTTTTCTGAATATAATAAATTGGCAGATGCTGAGATCTTACGAGGCTTGCCTGGTGCAGTCTTGGCTGATGATCATAAAAGGAACTGGCAATTTACAACCTTGGTCCAGCAGCAAAATTGCCGCGTGCCTTTTGCGATCATCCGCCTTTGTGCCATGAAGCAGGTGGATGCAGCACGGCCGAGCCTCTCAAACATTTTTGAAGGTTATTCAAGAACCTTCTGAGCCTTATACTACCTTTATAAACCGGCTCCAAACAGCGCTGGAAAGACAAATTCAAAATCAGGCTGCTCGCGAGGAGCTTTTGATAAAATTGGCTTTTGAAAATGCTAATGAAGATTGTAAAAAAGTACTTCAGCCCTTGACTGGAAAACCAGGTGTTACTCTTGCTGAGTTTTTGCAGGCTTGCCATGTGGTGGGAACCACTTCTCATAAAATGTCTGCTCTTGCAGCCGCTATAACTTCTTCCATGCCTGCCTCTAATACTCAAGCTTTTCCTGTTGTCAAGCATGGCAATTGTTTTAATTGTGGGAAGCCTGGTCATTTCAAGAGTCAATGTAACTTGCCCGGTGGAGGTGGAGGAGCTCAGCGCGGGAGCTTGGTCCTCCCCCAACCCACTAATGCAAAACAAAAACTGTTTGCCCTCGGTGCCGTAAAGGCTTTCACTGGGCTCATAACTGCCCTCAGGGTCCTTCTCAAACTGCGCGGGGAAACTAATTCAGGGGTTCAGCTAGCCCCACTTCAAAGGCTGATTTGCAAGCTGTCTCCACTAATCCATCTCTTGCTTTCCCTGTTCGCCTTTCTGAAGATTTTGTTTATGATGATCCTGGTTCTGTTTTCACCATGCCCTTAAAGGTCTCTCTTCTTGCTCCACTCCCTCCAGACGTTCCTGTTCTTTTGTTTCCCAACTCCTCTCTTACCCTTGAAGGTGTTATAGCTGCACCTTTTCTGCACAATTCAGACTCCTTAAAAAACATTTCTTTGGCTGCGATCGGTGATCGCTGCTTTTCTCTGAAGGCGGAAACTGTTGTTGCTACTCTATTCTCTTGCCTCCACCTGATCATCCTTCTCTCTTTGCTCTCCAACAGCCTGTGCAAAACGCCAAGCCAATAATTTCCATTCTTCTCAACGGCCGCACCTTCTCAGGCCTTATTGATACGGGCGCGGATGTTTCCGTGATTCGCACAGCTGAATGGCCCCCTTCCTGGCCTCTTTCTGATGCCTCTACTGTTCAAGTGTGAGGTGCTCAGGCTGCTAAGGTTAGCACATCTTGGTTGACTGCATCTACCCCTCACTCCTCTGTCACTGCTTTTCTTTGACCCTTCATCCTGCCCTTGCATACTAATTTGTGGGGACGGGATCTCTTGTCTCAACTTCATGCTACTCTAACTATCCTTAATTTCATACTATGTCTTCTCTTCCTTTATCTCTTGTTTTGAAATCTCCTATCCCTGTGTGGGTGGATCAATGGCCTATGTCACAGGAAAAGGTTATAGTCCTGCAGGACTTGGTGGCTCAACAACTGCAAGAGGGACATCTTGAATTTTCAACTAGCCCTTATAATACTCCTGTCTTTGTAATCAAAAGAAAAATGGGAAATACACGCCTCCTGCAGGATTTGAGAAAAATTAATGCCATAATTCAGCCTATGGGACCTCTACAATGTGGCCTCCCCAATCCAAACTTAATTCCTCACAATTATGACTTGGTAGTAATAGATTTGAAGGATTGTTTCTTTTCTATTCCTTTGGCTCCTGCTGACAAAATTCTTTTGCATTCACCATTCCTCAGTTTAACAATTCAAGGCCTACTACTAGATATCAATGGAAGGCCTTCCTCAAGGCATGATAAATTCTCCCACAATGTGCCAATATTATGTTGATAAGGCCCTACAGCCTTATCGTGATGCCCATCCTACCCTTGGTTTATCATTACATGGATGATATTTTAATTGCAGCAGATGGTCCAAAGGCACTGTTTCTCAAACTCTTACTTTTCTGTATACTATTTTGGCTCAATCTGGTCTTCATGTTGCTCCTGACAAAATTCAAACTCAGTATCCTATGCAGTATTTGGGTCATAAGCTCATGGCATCTGCTGCTGCCTGTTTCTCCCCACATTACATCTCCCAGAAAAACACACTTGTTCAACTCCAACAGTATCTGGGAATAATTGGGCCAGACCTTATCTGTCAATTTCAACTCATGTTCTATCTCTCTCTTTTTCTGCTCTGATAGGCCTTAAACATCCATCAGACACTGTTGTCTTAACACAAGATCAAAAGACTGCTTTGTCTTTAGTTAATACTGCTCTCACCCAGACATGGGTCGATAGAGCTTTGCCTAATGAACCTTCTGTTTGCTATCCTACCTATATTCTCTCTTAACTTCCTCATTTTCAGTTAACTGATGGAAAGAAAATGCACATTTTGAAATGGTTACATTTGGCACTTTTTCTTTACACTTCACAAGGCACCACTGCAAGCCTTACAAATGGCTCTTCTCTTGGAAAAGGAGAGAGGAGACGTGCAAGGAGCTCTTATGGGTATAGAATTCAGTACTCTGTGTGTGCCTTTTTAAATTAAGTCAATGG
>SOZL01001313.1:20696-38261 GCA_009733165.1 Naja naja
ACAACACCCCCAACATAAAGGCAAAATTAAAAGAAAAAGACATCACTATCAGATGCCTTTAGTTCAGGCGGTCAAACTCAGGGCTAATGGGCAGTGTAACGTGACGACGGACATATCGCAACTTTTTCCCTTAGCTAACGGCATACTAACATCTGGCCCACGGGCACGAGTTTGACAGGCCTGCTTTAGTTGAAGATCTATAAGTAAAACTAAAAGGAAGGAGGAAAAGGAGGGGAGCAAGTATCAGAGATTGAGAAGAGGGAAATAAATGCAGCAGGGATGGGTGTTACTAGTCTGAGCTAAGAACAAGAAACATCAGAGACAAAACAAAAAGAATATGTGAAATTGGCAGTTCCTGGAATAGGCTACACGTAGGAGGCAGCTTCAAAATCCGGGTCAAGTTAGAGTGCAAGGCTGTTGACCTATGTCATGGTTGGGGGAGGTAAAACTCTTTGCCCTTTCAACTTAACAGCTCTGATTTAACTTCAGACAGCCTGGCAAAGATGAGTGATTTGTTCACCCATTACAGCTGCACTAAAGTCAAGCAAATAAATGTTTCTTCATGGACGTAAATTCATTCTTTTAGAATCAGATTAATTTAAAATAAATTTAAAAATACAGTGAAAGCAACTGAGAATTCAGAATTGCATACTGTTTGTTTCATTCCCATGCCATTGGGGGTTTTTTGTAATATTAAAGGTGGATGGCTCGTTACCTTTTTCTGTGTGAAACTACCAAAGAAGAGTCCAGGCCCAGTGATCCAAATCCAAGCTATTTATTATTGTAAAAGTACAGAAGTAATAAAAGTCAGTCAAAAGTTACATCAGTGTCCACTTGCTTCTTTCTGAAGTCTTTTTCTTTTCCTCCTATGAGGCAGTCATCTATATGGCTGGAGTTCCAAGAAGCCCTCCTTGTGTCTTAAGGCAGGCCCTTCCAGTTGAATGGTCCCAGGCAGTTGCAACAGACTGGAACTGGGACAGACTGGAACTAGGTTGGAACTGAGGTCTGAGAACTGGGTTAGCTCCTTTATAGTCCTGAGTCTGGAGGGGTGGAGCTTGACAAAGAACTGGGAAGATTCAAACACAACAGTGCAGTGATTGGCCTATTTAAACTTTTTCAGTTAGGCTGAGGTGGAGGCCAGTAGAAAGTGCACAGCCACCCCATGGAAAATCCTTTTCCACAATCCCCTTCTCTGTGCCTTTCTAATGGCACATATTGAAAATTCAATTCAACAACATTACATCCTTTACACATACATATTTACACAGCAACAAGTACATTCTACATAACCATAGGTATTTTCTTCAACAAGTACTGGTGCTGGTCCCGGGCAAAGGTTTTGTTAGAACATCTGCGACTTGTTCTCTAGTCTCAGTATAAACAGTTTCAATAAACCCCATTTTTGATAATTGCCTGACATGTTTACACTTAATGTCAATGTGGCGTGACCTTTGTCCCACAGCTTCGGCCTTGGATATATCAATGGCCGCTCTGTTGTCCTCGTGTATGGTAATAGGATATACAGGTTCTTCCCACATGTTCTTTAACAATTCAGCAAACCAAATTAAATTGTTTGAAGTCTTAGATAGGCACACATATTCTGCCTCCGCTGTGGAGGTGGCTATCAGTTTTGTTTACCCGAATACCAATGAATAGGGCTACTATTCAAGAATATAATATACCCTGAGGTACTCTTTCTGGACTTACTGTCCCCTGCCCAATCTGCGTCTGAGTAGCAATAAAGATCTGGCTTCTCAGATGTGTAAGGTTCCAGTAATAGTAAATGGTTAATAGTGCCCTTTAAATACCTTAGAACCCTTTTGATTCCACTCCAGTGAAACTGAGTGGGGTTCTCTGAGTGTCTGGACAAGACATTCACAGTCAAACTAATGTCTGGCCTTGTCCAGCTGGCAATATACAATAGCGAACCTAACACAGATTTGTAGAGTGTCTTCTGCTCAAATTCTGGACTTTCATTGTACATATTCTTGAGGAAATCAGTCTGCATGGGGTCTCACAAGGTTTAGCCTCAGCCATGCTACACCTTTCGAGCAGATCTAATATCTTATCCTTCTGAGAAAGTGCAAACCCCTTCTCAGTTCTTGTGAATTGCACCCTAAAAACTTGTCAATTTGGCCTAAGTGTTTAGTGTAAACTCCTTGCCCAATTGCTCAGAGAAGATTTTGTATCTATTCTCTGACTTGCAAATGTGTAGTATATCATCTACATAAATTAGAACAGTTTCCTTGATCCCCTTCTGTTCTCTGATAAACACACACTCATCAGCTGATGAGGCCAAAAAGTCCATTTGTTTTAAATATTTTGTGAGACACTGCACCATCTCCTTCCTGATTGTTTTAAGCCATATAGGCTTTTGTTCAATAACCAGATTCCACCTTCCTTTTGGTCTAAACCCTGGGGAGCTCTAACATATAACTCTTTATCTAATTTGGCATGTAGGTATGCTGTCTGTATGTCAAATTGATGTACACTTTCTCCTGTATGGCAGCTATGGTAAGTGCTGCTTTAACGCTCTCCGCACAGTTGGTGAAAAAGTTTCAGCATAGTCATCAGGGAATCGTTGTGAGAATCCCTCGCCACTAATCTTGCTTTATAGATGAATTTACCATCATCAAGTGTTTTCCTTTTGTACACCCATCTTGTACCTATCACCTTTTTGTCTTTGGGTAGTCTGGAGGGTGTAAAAACTTCTAACTTCCTAAGACTATCCATCTCTGAATCCATTGCCTTATACCAATGGTCTTGCTCCCTTTGTGGTAGTGCTAATATGTCCTCATACCTTTGAGGTGTATCTGGCACTTGATTTACATAGGTAATGAAATCCTCATACCTTTTTGGTTTTGTGTTCCTGGTGGATCTGACTGGCCTATTGATTGATTCCTGTTGAGTATCAGAGCTGTCTGATATGTTATCTTCCTCATTGCTATCATTGTAGCCTTCAAGCTTGGAGTGTCCCTCCTTCCTGGGTACCTCCTTACTCCCTTTGAGGATCCCCTTTAGGGTTTTGGGGGCACTTGCCCTCCCTGTCCTCTGAGTCATCTGTTTCTTGATTGGTCAGATCCTGAGAAGGTGTGTGAGTCAGAATTTCATTTGCGTGAATTCTGCTCCAATCTGTGCTTTCGTGGAAGGCTGCTGACCTGGAAATCACGACTCTGTTGTTGGTGTCAATGAACCTGTGTGCTTTAGAGCCTGGTTCGTATCCAATAAACCTCAGTCTGATTGACACCTTTTCCCCTTTTCTCCTGATTTCCTTAGGCACATGTACGTCTGCCATCACCCCAAAAACGTGGAGGTGCTTTAAGCTTGGCTTATGTCCGTACACCATTTCATATGGAGTTTTGTGTACTACGCTGGACCATATCCTATTTAATGTATAGTTGGCATAGAGAACAGCCTCTCCCAATAAACAAATTTGAGATTAGCATCCTCCAGGACACATCTCACCATGGCCTGTAACACTCCATTTCTCTGCAACCCCGTTTGGAACGCAGAAAAGGGGCTGTTTTCATGTGTACTATGCCTTTTTCTTTCAACCAGTTAGAAAACTGAGTTGAGTTAAATTCAGTTCCCCTGTCAGTTAATATCCTTTGTATTCTGACCCTATGCTGATTCTCTATCAGACTGTGGAACTCTTTAAATTTGGAGAAGGCCTGGTCCTTGGTTTTAAGTAGATAAACAAAACCATATCTACTGTAATCATCCACTATTGTCAGGAAATACTGATTTTTGCCAAGTGAATGTTTCATAGGGCCCACTAAATCCATGTGTACCAGCTGGAATTTATATTCAGATTGTCTTTCTGATTTTCTGGGTGCTGGTTTAATTTTTGACTTAGCCTACAGATGGAGCAGTCCATAAAGACGTTACAGTCCTTTATGTTTAAACCCTGGAATGTTCTGGCATTTTCTGTATAATGGGGAAACTAATGTGGCCAAGTCTACGGTGCATGAGATGAGCGCACTCATCATGAAGTGGTTTCCCAATGGAAACAGTGTTGGCGCTCTGGTTTGTTCATTAATGTGACTCAGATTAAATCTGATGCTCTTTGTGTTTTCTTGATTACCTGTGTAGCTGCCATTGTCCCCTTCTTTCCTTTGTAACCCCTGGTCTTGACTCCTGGTTCTGGTTGAGACTCATCATCTGAGTCATCTGTGTCAATTGTGTTGCTGGCCCCTGAACCTTCAGTCCTTGTGACAGGAGAATAATATGGCAGGTTATTTATTTTCAACACTTTCCCAACAGTGTGACCATTATTGGTCACTATGGCTTCCCTTTGGTAAATAACACCTCTATATCAGAGTTCTCACTGAGTTTCAGGGTACTAAGGAGGTTATGCTCTAGGGCAGGTACATAGAAAATACCACTGATCTCCCAAGCCCGGGATACACACATTACCTATACCCACAACTTTGGTTTTTATACCATTGGCCACCTTGACATGACAATCATGTCTCTGGAGCTCTGTGAATAAGCTCTTGTCCTTCACCATGTGCTTACTTGCCCCACTATCTAATAACCATAGCTGCTCACGTTGCCTTTGGTGAGCCTGGGGTAACTGGTTTCTACCATGTTGGTGAAGTTATCTTCCAGGTTAAATTTGTCCCTTTTAAACCTGTTCTCATTCCTGGTCCCCTTCCCTTTTTCTGGTTTGAGGAGCTGTGTTGAGGTCCCCTATGAGGTGTGGGTGACCTCCTATTGCTCCTATTTCCAGAGGGCATTCTTTGCCTTCCTCCCATACCATTGCTGCGTGGGCAGTCTCTTTTGTAATGTCCCCTTGAGCCACAACTAAAACATTCCCCAATAGCATTTACACCATCTGAGTTATTGGGCCTCCTAGTGACTCTTCTCTCCCTGTGGAAGCTTGCTCTATCTTTTCTTAGATTGTCCTCAGCAATCAGTTTACCTGACAAGACTTCCAGAGACATCTCTTCATAACTGTAATTATCTAGTTGGGACACAAAATTATTCCAGCTGGGATCTAATGAGTTTATGATTACACTTATCAAACTGTGCTCTGGCACTTGTTCCCCCTTAACATTAATTCTTCCTCATTTTACTGAGCTCACTGAGATGCTCACTCATGTCCACTCCTGCCCTTAATTTGGCAGAGTGGAACTCCCTGGAGATCCTGGCTGTAGTATTAGAGTTCTTGGAGTAGAATAAATTAAATAATTTCTTCAAAATTTCAAATACAGTCAGGTTATGAGGAATATTTGGATATAGCACAGGATCTATACTTAATAACAATAAACAATAAACCTTATGATGTAGCAGGTCAGTTTCCAGTTGCCAAGGCTTAGGAGGGGATTCACCAACAGATGCAAAGCGTTCTCCTTCATAAACAGTACTTGAATCGCCTTGGACCACTCTAAAAGGTTCCTTCCTGTAGCTGACAGCTTTTTAAAATCAAGCGGTAAAAGGCTGGTATTTGCCTGCATTGAAAAGGCTTGCGGCCGCTGTCCAGGGTGCTGAACGTCAGGAAACTGACAGTACGGGAGTGGTATGGTGGGCGTGAAACTGAAGATCTCCTTATTTGGAAGCCGCCCTCGGTGGGCGGAGTTGAAGATCCGATCTGAGCATGCGCGAAGCTCATTTCGCGCTGAACGCGGAAGGATCTCTCCGCCTGTCTCCGGAGGTAGGCCTCGGCCTGCCCCAGCAGCTCCGCCCGCCGCTGAGCTGCTGTAAGGGCCTGGGAAGGCCGAAGAAGATGCGAACGCGCTGGAATCACCGGAAAAGGTGAGTATGGGGCCGCGATCGTCGGGGAGTCGCCTGGGGAGGCCGCTGCGGGAGGCTAGGGAGAGGCTGGTGTCTTGCTTCCAGGACTGCTGTTAGCGTCCCTGATGGCACTTTTGATCTCGCATCGGTGGGCGAGATCATGTTTGTTTGTTGTCGGGCCGCCGTGACCGGGTCGGTCGCCTGGGCGAGGGCCTGCGCCTGGACTGGGGGCATGCTCGGCGCGCTGGGCTCAGCGGCGCCGCTGCTGCCAGTGGGGCCAACCTCCAGGTTGGCAGGCGCTTGGATCACCGCAGTGGTAGGCACTGCCAGGTTGGTGATCCCTGCTTCTTCCCGATGGGCTTCTCGGGCAGTAGTCAGCCATAGGGAAGATAGGTGGTCCCAATTCCCCAGTCACCGCAGCGCCAGCCGCTGCCAAGTGGGTGACTTTAGTTTCAGAGCTTGTTTGCTCTGACAGGCCATAGGGGAATAGCGTGGGGACGGGCGGCCATTTTAGCTTGTTCAATTTGAATTTCCGCCGACCGGCGCCATTTTTCGCGCGGAAATTCAGTTGGGGAGGCTGACGGTTTTCAGCCTGCATGCTGCTTATGGCAGAAGGGGTCCCGGGCAGGACTGGGTGGCTCTTACCACTCTGGTGTCTTCCTGAGTCCTCGTCCTGTCCCTGGCCGCCGCTATCGGAGCTATTCTTTGCAGGAGGTGGATGAGATCGGCGACTGGTTCTCCGCCGCGTTTCCAAGCCAAAACCTGGAGAATTGCCGATCTCATCTCTTCCTTTTCCTCTGGGCTGAGCGATGGGGTACGAAGCATCTTGCTTCTGTCCTCTGGCTCCTCGGTGCTCAAGGCTGTTGGTGTCCATCCGCAGCGATGGAGTCTGTGGGGGTAGAGAATGCAGGATCCATCGTGCTACCTGCTTCTTGCTCCCCCAAGCCTGAGACTCTTCAGCCGACGTTGCTTCGGCTCTGGCTTCTTGGGACCGACGTTGGAGAGCCATCTGCCTGGTTCTGGCTCTGGTCAGCACTTGGTCCTCCCGCTTGGTTTCAAGCTGGGCATCCAGGTAGCTCACCACGAGAAAAGGTACAAACCATCCTCTGCTACCAGTTGTTGGGGTTTTTGTAATATTAAAGGTGGATGGCTCGTTACCTTTTTCTGTGTGAAACTACCAAAGAAGAGTCCGGCCCAGTGATCCAAATCCAAGCTATTTATTATTGTAAAAGTACAGAAGTAATAAAAGTCAGTCAAAAGTTACATCAGTGTCCACTTGCTTCTTTCTGAAGTCTTTTTCTTTTCCTCCTATGAGGCAGTCATCTATATGGCTGGAGTTCCAAGAAGCCCTCCTTGTGTCTTAAGGCAGGGCCCTTCCAGTTGAATGGTCCCAGACAGTTGCAACAGACTGGAACTGGGACAGGCTGGAACTAGGTTGGAACTTGGAACGAGGTCTGAGAACTGGGTTAGCTCCTTTTATAGTCCTGAGTCTGGAGGGGTGGAGCTTGACAAAGAACTGGGAAGATTCAAACACAACAGTGCAGTGATTGGCCTATTTAAACTTTTCAGTTAGGCTGAGGTGGAGGCCAGTAGAAAGTGCACAGCCACCCCATGGAAAATCCTTTTCCACAGTCCCTGGATGCCGATGGTGATGGCGGGGGCTGCGGCGACGATGGTGATGATGGCGGAAGGTCGTTGGGCCAGCAGCAGTATGTTTGGGCCTGGGGATGGAGAGTGGAGGTGGTCCCACGGTCCTGTGGTCGTCGCGGCACTGGCCTTTCTGCGGGCATACTATCGTTGGAGTGCAGTTGCCTGCTGCCTTACCACCGCCCCCTCTGGCCTCACTGATCACGCTGTTTTATCCCCTGTTGGTTGTTCCATCTATGGGCTTTTTGTGTTCCATCTGTACTTGGACTTCGGGGTACTACAGCCACCGGTTTAAGACCATGAACATCAAGCTGGAGCCTGGATGTGCTGTTTGGCCATTGTGAGGTTTAGGTTTGATGACTGCCAGGGCTTTTATATCCCCTTTAACTCTGTTCTCGGCTGAAGGATCTTGTTGTGCCCCCACTGGGGTGAGAGAGCAGTGTGGGGGTGCACTCCCTCTTTCTTGAGCCGGCTGTAACATCACTTAGTCATCTTCCTGATGGTTTGGCTTGGAGGTGCCCAGCGGTGAGAGCGTGGGGCTTAGTCCTTGTGGAGGCCCTGACCATCGGCCCTTAGGGTTGCCATGAGAGGGCAACCTGGACTTGGACCACAGACTACCTAGCTGACCATATTCAGGACTGAACTGCATTATTATCCGGACATTATTCTTTTTCCATCTATAGACTGCTCCCCCTTGTGTGTACATCTCAGTTATTTGGACCTATAGGTAATGGAGTTGCGGGCCATACGGGAGTTCCTCTCTCCTGGGTTTGGCCTGCTGAATTGTCATCGGCCTATCTCGAGGATGGATTATGGAATCTGGAGAGATGGCACAGCATGGTGAAGGGTAGGGTTCGGGGTTCTGGAAAAGGGGAAAAGAGGGTAACCAGGACCTCATTAGTTAAATTCTTAGACGGCTTTTAAGAAGGCTAGGGGGTAATGTTTACGAGGAGTTACAGCGCAGCCCGGTGCCAAATTGTGGCGGGGGGGCAGGGGGAGGGGGCTGGCGGGGCCCCAGGCAATGGGGCAGGAATTGCGATCTCCAGGGTGGTGGGGATTGGCAGGGGATGGCAAGGCACAGGGGCATATCATGTGCAGGGAGCGCATCCCTGCTATCTTCGAGCGGTGGCGCACTCCAACCCTTCTGCCTCCTCCCGAGCCCCTGGGGTTTCGGGAACTGGGACCCCTGGGCTCCGACTGGTGTACCTTAATGCCAGGTCCGTGGCTAATAAGGCTCCCCTCCTCTGTGAGACGATAAAGGAGGAGGCTGCGGACCTGGCCTGCATCACCGAGACCTGGCTGGGGCCAGAGGGGGGAGTCCCTCTGGTTGATTTATGCCCCCGAGGTTTTCGGGTGTTGCACCAGTCACGCAGCCCAGGGAGGGGTGGCGGGTGGCAGTTATTATTCGGGAGACCCTGATTCCAAGGGAGGTCACTGTTCCCAAGATAGGTGGGTGTGAATCCCTTCTCCTGAGGTGGGGGCCTATTTATTTATTTATTTTATTCATATTTATATCCCGCCCTTCTCCGGAGACTCAGGGCTTACAATTTTGGGCTACAACCCAATGCGCTCAGCAATAGCCTTCCTTCCATTGTATATGCCTGCTTATTACTAAGCGGCATTAAGTAAGCTTATTGCCCCCAGCAATCTTGGGTCCTCAGTTTACCTACCCGAGAGGATGGAAGGCTGAGTCAACCTTGAGCCTGGTGGGATTCGAGCCTGCAATAATTACAGGCAGCTGGAGCTAAGTGCTAGGCTATTAACAGCCTGCACCACCAAGGCCCTTACGCCTGGAGGTCGGGTGGCCTTGCTACTTACATACCTCTCCCCCAGCTATGTAGTGATGGCCCTGCCTGGGCTTCTCGACATCCTTTCAGGGGTGGCAGTGGAATTCCCAGGGCTTATGGTCCTGGGTGATTTCAACTTGCCCTCCATGATGGCCATGGGCCTGACCCAGTTGATTCAAGGCCCGACTCATGAGGGGGGTAACACGCTTAACCTAGTTTTTGTCTCGAACAGTGGCGTAATGATCTGGGGAGGGTAATGTTATTGCCCTACCTGGTCAGATCATTATCTCCTACGGCTGGTCTTCCAACAATCCACCCCACACCGCTGGGATAAGGAGCCACCTAGATGGTTCCGCCCCAGGCTGATGGACCCTGAGAGGTTCCAGACGGAACTGGGGTTTTTTCCCACTTCCTTAGCCACAACTCTGTCAAGGACCTGATGGCAGCCTGGCAACAGGCTGCTGCGGAGCCCTCAACAGAGTTGTCCCCATCGTCCCCTCATTCGATGTGGATCGGTCAGCTCCCTGGTATACTGAGGAGCTCCGGGAGATGAAGCGCCGTCGGAGGGGCTTAGAGAGCAGATGGAGGTCCACCCGTCCGACTCAACCGAGCCCAGCTAAGAGCCTATATTAGGACTTACCTGGTAGCTGTGGGAGCAGCGAGAAGGTCTTATCTCTCCGCTCTCATAGCGTCCACAGATAACCCCAGCCGCCCTGTTTAGGGTCACCCATTCTCTCCTATGTCCAGGGGAGGCGGTGGACCCACTGCGGGGTAGGGCTGAGGAGTTTGGTCAATATCTGTCGGATAAGATTGCTCGGATTCGGGCCGGGTTGAACTCTTGCTTGCAGTGGTCTGATGAAGGGGTGCAAGTAGTCTGGCCAATGTGATCTGGGCTGAGTTTGATCCCGTTTCTGAGGATGAAGTGGACAGGATTAATGCGACGACTGAGTTCCACCACATGTTTATTGGACCCATGCCCTTCCTGGTTGGTTTACGCTCCAGGGAGGTCAGCTGCAGCTGGCTCTGGGCAGTGGTCAATGCTTAAGGGAGGGATCTTCCCTGCTGCCTTGAAAGAGGCGGTGGTGAGACCCCTCCTGAAGAAGCCTGCCCTGGACCCAGCCATGTTAGACAACTTCCATCGGTCTCCAACCTTCGCTTTTGGCGTTGTTGAGAGTGTGGTGGCTCAGCAGTTTCCTCTTCCTGGATGAAGCGGACTACCTAGATCCTTACCAATCAGGCTTCCGACCCGGGTTTAGCACGGAGATGGCATTGGTCGCACTGATGGATGATCTCTGGAGGGCTCGGGACAGGGTTTTTCCTCTGTCCTGGTCCTGTTAGACCTCTCAGCAGCTTTCGATACCATCAACCATGGTATCCTGTTGCAGCGCCTCAGGGATTGGGAGTGGGGGCACTGTTTTGCAGTGGTTCTCCTACTATCTCTCGGGTGCTTGCAATCGGTGTTGGCGGGGGGCAGAGGTCAACTCTGAGGGCTCTCACTTGTGGGTCCCCAGGGTCGGTCCTCTCACCTCTTGTTCAACATCTATATGAAGCTGTTGGGGAGATCATCCGTGGTTTTGGGGTGAGCTATCATCTATATGCTGATGATACCCAGCTCTACATCTCCACCCCAAACCACGCAGTGATGCCCTCTCTGTGATATCCCGTGTCTGGATGCGACCTGGATGGATGGAAACATGCTTCACTCAACCCGGCCAAGACTGAGTGGCTGTGCATACCGCATCTCGGTCCAGCCAGGAGATTCCACCATTGGTCATGGGGAGAGGTGTTGCCCCCTATAGAAAGGGCTCGGAACCTGGGGTCCTCCTGGATTCTGGCTCAAGTTAGAGGAGCAGGTGGGAGCCGTGGCCAGGGAGCCTGTGCCCAGGTCTGGCTGCTTCACCAGCTATGCCCGTTTCTGGACCGAGATGCCCTGCGCACAGTCACTCATGCTCTTGTGACCTCCTGACTTGACTACTGCATCGCTCTCTATTTAGGGCTGCCCTTGCATGTCATCCGAGATTGCAGCTGGTACAGAATGCGGCCATGGGGTGGTGATGGGGTCTCCTGAGACTCCCATGTTACACCCTCCTGCGCGACCTGCATTGGCTGCCGGTTGCCCTCCAGGTGAGATTCAAGGTTTTAGTATTAACATTCAAAGTCCTACGAGGCATGGGTCCGGGATATTTGAGGGAGCGTCTCCTGCCGATATCGAGTACCAACCGCCCTGTTTGAGCACACAGACAGGGGCTTCTCAGGTGCCGTCGGCGAGTCAATGCTGGTTAGCGGTGCCCGGGATGGGCCTACTCTGTGGCGGTTCCGCCCTATGGAATCAACTACCCCTGGGGCTCCGCCTGACCCCTGACCTTCACACCTTCCACCACGACCTGAAAACTTGGTTATTCGAACAGGCTGGGCTGGGCTGATCTCCTGGGGTGGGGGGGGTCAAATTTTAAATGGTATATTGGGGTTTAAATTTAAATTAGACTTGTGATTGTTTAATATTGTTTTAAATTAATTTATTGTTGTGGATTGGTTTTAGTTGTGAGCCACCCCGAGTCCTCGGAGATGGGGCGGCATATCATTCTGTCCACTGTGAGTCTTCAGGGTCCATGGCCTCCCCAGCAGGGGTGGGATTCACATTTCTTAACAACTGGTTCTGTGGGCGTGGCCAAATTTGTGGGTGTGGCTTGGTGGTCATGTGACTGGGGTGGGAATAGCTTGCTGACTGGGCGTGGCTAGCTGGTCATGTGATGGGTGGGCATGGCCAGGTGGCCATGTGACTGGCAAACCAAATGTATGTGGTCCTCGCAATAATGACCAGGTCCTCGCTTTATGGCCAGTTGTTTAGCAAGTGTTCTAATTCATGACTGACCTCCACAGAGCTACTTGACCTGTTTTTGTGCTTTGACAGCCACACACAAACACACACACACACACACACACACACACACAACCTATTAACCCTGTTATTCTTTGATTCTGTAAGGATCTCCTGCTGGAGCAGGGTTGGACTAGATGACCTCCGAGATCCCTTGCAGTCCAGCCTGGGTTGCTGTGCTGCTTCAAAGTCTTCTGAGCCAGGGTTTATGTCTTCCTTCCTCTCCTTTTTTCTCCTCTCTCCTTCCCTCCTTCCATATGGTTATCTATCCATCCATAATATATCTCGTTTTCTCTCCTCTCTCCTCTTTTCTTTCTCTTTCTTCCTTCATTCCTTCATTCCTTCCCTTTTCTTCCTTTCCTTCCTTCATTCCTTCCTTTCTTTTCATTCCTTCTTTCTTCTTTCCTTCTTTCCTTCCTTCCTTCATTCCTTTGCTCTTCCTTCGCTTCCATTTCTTTTCTTCCTTTCACTTCCTTTCTCTCTCTTTCTTTCTTCCTTTTCTCTTTCTTCTCTTTCTTGTATCTTCTCTTCTCTTTCTCTCTTTCTTTCTCTCTTTTCTGTATCCCTCTCTTTCTCTCTCTCCCTCCTCTCTCTCCTCTCTTTTCTGTCCTTCCTCCTTCTCTCTCCTTCTAAAACAGGAAGCCCACCTGAAACACACACACACACACACAGCCAGCGATGGGTTCTCTCAGTTTGGCCCTGTTCTATTGTATTCTGCCTATCAGAGAATAAGCCTGCAGGCAGGGATTGTGCTTTTTAATCTTTGTGCAGGGTCTTCAAAAAAATACATGCAATCAACAGAAACAAACAGGGCAGCTTAGAAACAAGAGGATGCTGAGAGCAACCCCAGTTCTACAGTATCATAGAATAAGAACAGCCAGAAGGAAGGCAATAGCAGGAAGGAGGAAGGGAGGAGAGAGAGGAAGGAGGAAGAGAGAGAGAAGAGAGAGAGAGAGAGAGAAGAAGAGAAAGAAAGAAAGAAAGAAAGAAAGAAAAAAAGAAAGAAAGAAAAGAAGAAACCACTCTACTGCAGAATCATGCAGCCTTTAATGTTTCAGATTGGTGACCCTTCCTAGACCCAACTGATGCTTCTTATTGTATCTACAGTACATGAGTTTCAGTCCCAAAGACGCTCCTTCTTCCCAGGAGCCCAACCTTCAATTCTGGATGAATACTCCTGCACTCTTTCACTGTTTGTGCCTCAACATCCTTCTTACATTGGATCACAAGCTTTTGAACCAGATCAGAACCAAGAACAACAGTTGCAGTTATGCTGCAATGGTCATAAGTGTGAAAAATGGTCTTGTCACTTTTTTCAGTGCCATTGTAACATTGAATGGTGACTAAATGAACTGCTGTAAGTCAAGGATTACCTGTACAAAATACAAAAGCTTCTTTGCTTCCAAAAACTGCCCTAAATAGCAATCATTAGATTAAAAATACCTGCAAGCCAGAGTTACAAATCAGGCAGGGTGCCAGAGCACCTTGAGGAATGAAAATAGTTAAAATGCAGTGATAACTATCAAACAGCCAACTCTTGCTCATAAAGTGAAACCTTTAGCAGAGGTCATTTAAGCTCTCCAGAAAAGCAGACCCAGGAAAAGTAATCCTAGATCCATTTGCACCATTTAAAACTACAGCTAGTCTCACTCACCTCACAAGATATCCTAAAATCACCCAGATTTAAGGATCACACCCCCAGAAGGCAGTAAAAAAATCAGTGCCAAGCTTGCATCCTGCCTCTGGAAGTATACCCCAAAGGACAGTACCAGACAGTACTAAAGCAGTGAAGGAAGACCCCTCCCAAATAGAAAAAAACCACTGAGGCAAGCAAAAATTCAAACACAATACAAATAATTAAATCACAACAGTAGCTGTTGCTTTTTGAAGCTGAATAGGGAAAATTATCCCATCAATAAACACAGGATTAAATTTCACCAAGCACAGAATTAAGCTTCACCAAAACCAGTTTTAGATCAAAACTCAGAAAGGGTATGTAAACTCACGTTTGAATGTCAATCCTTCTAGCTAGCCAAGAAGCCTTGCTGAATGTCACTCATCTTGGTTTCCTGTCACTAAAAGCTTTGCTTCATTATTCAATGATTTCTTCAAAGTGCTGATTGTCCAGCGAAGTATTTCCTCCCAACTGTTAGTGTAAAAATCTTACAACAATCCTTCCCCTTTAAGAAAGCCAAGCCTCACAAGCGCTGGAGACAGCAAGTCTAGGCTGTCTGCCAAGAATGTAATAAGGGTGGAATTCTCCAAACTGCCTATAAGTTAACAAGGGTTCTATAGAACGGATAGAACTGGTAGAATCCCACCCCTACTCTCCAGCCATCTCCACGCAGCCTACCTTCCAACCAGACTCCTCCTTCAGGGGTGCCAGCAGCAGCCTATGTTCCACTCCATCCCACCATCCATCCATCCAATCCATCCGATTCAACAATTGTTGCTTGCTTCTGATTATCACCTTTAAGTTGATTTAAAGTCATTGTTATTTTATCAAACTTTTAAAGTAAAGCTTCAGACAAGACTTCCAAGTTTAAAGAATTTATATTCTTTAAATCACATCAAATTAGCTTACTCTAACGTTCCTTCGAGGTGGCTCCATCTTCAAAAGAGGACAAGAGGAGATGCGGCTCCCCTCACTCTGGCTGGCAGATTTCCTTTCTCCGCCGCCCCTACTAGGCAGTTTCAGCCCCAACCTTGCAGGATCGGGCTCTCCGACGCAAGAGCCAGGCTGCGTCGTGGACAATCACAAACCGCCGCTCTCAAGAAGGTTCTCAAGAAGGTCAAGAAGGAAGTCCGGTAGTGCCTTACTTTGATGATGTGTTAATCTCTGCTGAAAATGACACTCAGTTACAAGAAAGACTCAGAGAAGTCCTTACCAGATTCAGGAAAGCGGGGTTAAAAGTCAAGGAAGAAAATGCACTCTTAAAACTGACAAGGTTGAGTTCCTGGGCTACATGATTGACAAGCATGGCATCCACCCTACAGATGCCAAGGTTCAAGCAATCGAAGAAGCCCCTAGACCTAAATGCAAAACAGATTTGCAAGCCTTCCTTGGACTCATTAACTTTTATCACATGTTCCTACCTCAAAGGCAACCATTGCTGAACCATTGCACAGATTACTTGACAGAAAGTCTGTTTGGGTCTGGGGAGGAAGGAACAATCAGCATTTAACAGTATTAAAAGACTAATCACGTCTGATGCTGTATGATACAGTTTTCTGAGAATTTGCCTGTTGTACTGACTTGTGATGCATCCCCTTTGGAGTGTTTGAGCCACAGGCTTCCCAGTGGGAGAGAAGCCCTATTGCATTTTACTCTCGCACCTTGACCAAAGCAGAGAGGAATTACAGCCAATTGGACAAGGAAGCATTGGCAATTGTTGCAGCTGTCAAGAAATTTCATTAATATTTGTATGGAAGAACATTTACCATTGTTACAGATCACAAACCTTTGTTAGGCATTGTGGCAGGAGACAAACCTACACCCACTATCCTGTCACCAAGAATGCTGAGGTGGACTGAATTTCTTGCTGCTTATTCATACAAACTTATCCACAAGCCTGGCAAGGACATTTGACATGCTGATGCACTGAGTCGCTGCCCACTTCCCTACCACAAGGTGGACTTTGAACCTGAGGCACACACCTTTTTCCTTGAAACTGTTGCCAAGCTTCCAGTACACGCTGCTGAAATTGCCAGATAGACTGCCAAAGACACTTTATTGGCTCCTGTTATAGGCTGGATTAAGAAAGGTTGGCCTCTTCAAGATCTACCTCACCTTGCCCAACCTTTTAAGTCCAGGCAAACTGAATTATCTGTATTAAGAGGATGTATTTTGTGGGGTAACAGGGTGGTTATTCCTGCAAAACTGCAAAAAGAGGTTTTGGAAATGTTGCATGAGGGTCATCCTGGTATTGTAAGGATGAAGGGATTGGCCAGGAGTTATGTATGGTGGCCAGGTATTGACAAAATGGTTGAAAACTGGGTTGCATCTTGTCCTAACTGTCAGGTAGTCAGGCCTGCTCCACCTCTCGCCCCCACACAGGAATGGGAATGTCCTAGGGGCCCATGGTCTAGGATTCACATTGATTTTGCTGGCCCTACCAGAGGGCACACCTTCCTCATTATAGTAGATGCATATTCCAAATGGCTAGAGCTCATCCCTCTGGCATCCACCACAACTGATGCTGTCATCAAACAGCTTAAAAAGCTTTTTGTAACCCATGGTTTACCAGATGTCCTTGTCTCTGACAATGGCCCTCAATTCACATCCAACCTTTTTGAATCTTATCTAGCACAACAGGGCATCAGACACGCCCTGACTGCCCCTGGGCACCCTTCGGCTAACGGCCGGGCTGAACGCATGGTACGCTTTACCAAGGAAAAACTTCAGCAATTGGGTCCTGGGGACATCACTGAGAAAGTTGAAAAACTTCTCAGTGTTCAGCACATCACTCTAACCCATCAACTAACTTATCCCCAGCAGAGTTGTTGATGAGTAGGAAATTTAGGTCTCCCTTGACGCCTTCATCCCACTTACGCACCCAACGCTCCATTAGATTCCACTAGTAAAGTTCACACGTTCAGTGTGGGTGATTCTGTTTATGCTAAGAACCTTATGGGTGAACCTTCATGGATTCCTGCTGAAATAACTCAGATCACAGGCCCTCGTTCTTACAGGGTGCAAACAGAGGATGGACTCCTCTGGAGCAGGCACATTGATCAACTTAGATCCAGGTTCTCTCAGGAACATCACACTTGTTCCTCTCCAGTTCTCAACCCTAATACTTCTGCTAGGGGAAGGGGAGGAGCATGAGGATAATCAGCAAGCAAGAATCCACCCCATGTGTAACGAGCCATTACGACAGGAACCATTCCAAAACCTGTCACAATGCCAAAATCCATCCTTAGAAGTGGAAGATTGTACATCACTACCTGACTTGGGTGCTGACATTGGGCTGGAGATGGGTTGGGAGGAGAGACCAGATTCTAACAATCAAACAGGGTCTTCTTTCACAGGAAGTCCAAGTAGGGAAATGTCAGCAGACACATTTCCTCTCTCACTGGGTGAGAATGTTAAAACTTCTGAACCACGAAGGTCTCAACATACATAAGAGCCCCACCTATTTAAAAGAATACATTAGATAGGTTGGGGTTTGGTATGGACTGAACCTAGTGGGGAGGGGTGTTATGTATGTAGGTTTGAATGTCATTGGTTTAGTTTGAATTGTTCTTGTAAAATGTCAAATATGATTGGTTTAAAAGTGCGGAAAACCCTGCACTCTGATTGGCTGGCAACTACGGCTGCTGGCTATAAGAAGCAGCCGTAGCCCAGCCAAGTTGGGTCCATTTGAGCTGTAGTCACTAAATAAACTCTTCACTGAAGCTCTTCGCTGACTCTTCATGCAAATCTAACAAAAATGCTCTCAAAGTCATAGTTCATTGGAAACAGAATGAGAGTCAGCAGGTGAGGCTCATGGAAAGAAGGCAAATGCACCCCTAATA
>SOZL01001316.1:0-16392 GCA_009733165.1 Naja naja
TAAATGCACATTCAATGGGACTTGCTTCTGAAGAAGACTTGTATAAGTTTGAATTGGCTTTCTTTAGATTTTTCTTTTGAATAATCAAGGGAGGAAGAAGAGATGTAATAGGAATTTACGTTTTATCCAGTACATAAATTTACTGTTGTTTGCATTCCTCTCCTCTTGATGATTTTCATAAATTTAGCATCTTATAGTAGGATCATGCAGGGAACTTTCTTGAGTAAAAGAACATCCCTTCCCCAAATTAAAAATTTGCCTTCAAATCTGTGGACGAACTTTCATTTATTCCAAGCACCCCATATTATATGTGAACTTCAGCTCCAAGGATGTTCAGCCAGTTGAGGTAGGTTTGGGAAATGAGTGAGCCAAGAACTTATAGGACTTTAAGATTCAAAAAAATGGATATCTTGTTCATAATGTGCCTGATATAAAAGTTAGTGAAACAAAGAATGTCTGGTTTATTGATGTTGCTATACTGGGTGATGCTAAGATTCAGAAAAAACAATTGGAAAAAATATGAAATATTTTGCTTGCTGATCAAAGTTGAATGCTTATGAAAAAAAGAAATAGTTTCTTATAACCAGTTGTGATTGGAGCCTTTGGAGCAATACCTAAAGGACTTCCACAATATCTGGAAATATTGAATTTATCAGGGAAACACCCTAATTTTACAAAATTAAACACCTATTTGGAATTGCCTATATGTTAGTGGCTGCCTTAATAATTCTTAAATCTTAGGATTTGAATTATTAAGTTTCCACCAGCCTCAGATTGTGATTTTAACTGTACCTGTTTTCTTCTTCTTCTTTTTACAGTCCTGTAATTCTTTTATTTGGGGTGGAATCGTGGCAACTGAATGGAGCTGAGCATTTACTGGCCAGATGTCCTTCCTGACACCTATGTGGAGTTTGTAGCAGATATTTTCTCTTTGCACCCTGATAGAAAGCATCTGTCACTACCTAGGATTGAACTCTCAACCTTCCCAATGGGAAACAAGCATCTTCCCACTACACTGCGGTGTAGCGGCCTGGAGGTCCAGGCAACTACACCGCTCATTCTAACTGTAACTATTACTCACATCATCTGGAGCACTACTTGAACACCATCGTCATTAACAAATTCCACCAGCAGTCAATTGCAAAAGGTGGGCTTTACTCAGAACAGCTTATATGCTGCAGTGATATCTGTAACACCATGGAACATCCACATTTGCCTTTCCCAGGTCCTTTGAAAGGACTCAGTCTGAACATCTGGGACTATGGGGCAAACAATAACAACAACAATAATACAAAGCCAGAATTGAGATGACAGCAATAGATAGCAAGAGCTGCCATTGCAAAGGAATTGAAGAAATCATGGACCAATTAGTTAGCTATTGCAAGAAGATTTCTCAGACAGACTACAAACAATGGCTTTGCAAAGTAGCAAAATAATGATTCTTTGGAAGATCTGCAAAAATACCATTTGCCTGAAAGCAAGAATTGGTAGGACCATAACATATAGAAAATGAAGAAACTCTCCAAGCACTCAGCAGTCTTGGGGTACCATTGGTCAGAATTCAGGGACTTGAGGGGCTCACCTCTGGGGAAAACACTAATTCGGACATGCAGCTTGGACATAAGCAAATCTAAGGGAAAACATGGTATAGCATCCAGTGTGGTGAAACCACCCAATTTAGTAAACTGTACACTTGTCACTTGTCATAGCCTACTACTGAATGAAGTAGTATGGTGGGTATATTGAGAAGCCCTACCACTATGTCATGTTCAATCATAATCTTACTTCTATTTTCCATGCCTTTTGCACTGGTAGCCTGTCCAAATATGTTCACTGTGACTCATAGTATCCTTAGCTCTGCAGTAACTATATGACACTGTATTACAACAGACAGAAAACTGGTGTCCCTGAGAAAGCCAGGCTTAAATAAACCTAGATAAATGTGTATTTTCCTATTACATAATAGGAAACCAATATTTTATAGCGTAAAATATGGTTACTGTATGCGAGCAGTAACAGTGTACCACATTATTTAATGAACATTTGTATTTTAATGGAAAAAGATTGTTTGTTGAAATATTATCCTAGTTTGCTGAATTTTGCAGCTATAGGGTTGCTATAAATTTATATTAAAACAGGGTAATTGAATACATTACCCAATAAATAATAGCAGAATGTGGAATGGGGATGAGCAATAGATACAATGAATTGAAGGAAAAGTCATGTGGTTTGCATTTAAATATCAGGTAACTGGAGTCTTGCAACAGAAAACATTTTTGTGCTTTTTTGAATTCTGAAATATATTTTTCACCCAAAATATATGAAGGAACACTACATATAAAACATGTATAATAGAATAATGTGCTTTAAAACACTATATATGAAAACAGATATAAACAGAGATATTCTTAGTGCCAGTGTTCACAGAGGTGGGTATTCAGCAGGTTCTGAGCAGTTCTGGAGAACCGGTAGTGGAAATTTTGAATAGTTTGGAAAACCGGCAAATGCCACCTCTGACTGGAGATTTTACAGTATCCTTCCCCTGCCATGCCCACCAAGCCACACCCACGAACGGTAATAAAAAAAATGAATCCCACCACTACAATGTTGGTCTAGATCTTTTAATATAGGAAGTTCTGAAATGTCCTCCAGAGCAGCATTCCCAACCTTTCTGGCTCCACAGACCAGTGGTGGGAGCAACAGTGGTGCACATGCAAACTGGACCCTGCACATGTACAAATGAAGCTTCACGCGCTTGCCCACCACTTGTGCGGCCCAGTTCCCAGAAATCTGTGGACCAATACCAGTCCATAGACTGAGGGTTGAAGACACAAGCTCCAGGGGACAAATGTTTTAAAAACATTCCACAGCCAATCAAGATCCGGGGTACTAAATTTCAATGTCCAGAAAATGGCAGCAAGGACTAATTTTTCAGTATTTTGGATAACAAACCGGTGGCCCTTGTTCAATCATAATTTCAAACTTTTTGTGACCCAATCCCAGGGTGTCAGTAGGTTTGAGATATTGTAATCTTATGCTTATGTCACCATCTAGACATCTTGTCTTCTGCTATCCATTTTATCGAACACTCTCAATTTTTCCAAGCATCAGATTATTATCCAGTGACTGTTGTCTTCACATTGAGGGCAGTGGGGGGTATCAAAACTATAGCCTCACTGTTAGAGCTTCTGATTTTATTTCATCTAGTACTGAATAATTTGTTCTTCTTTCAGGCCAGGGCATTATAAAGAATTTTTTAGTATTACATAATTCAAAAATATTTTGTTTCCTTTCAGTCTTTCTGATTGCCAGGTTTTCCAGACATTTTTTACAACTTTTTACAAATGGTTTTTGTAAGGCTCATTACTGACAGGCCTTTAAAATGGAGAATCCTGCATTGTATTTGTTATTAAAAGTGGAGTGGAGGAACAAGCTAATGGAGAAGTGATTATTGTTATTGTTAGCAGTTTGTGAGGCAGTGGTAGCCTAATTAATATTGGAATAACCAGGAAGAAAAGTGTAGCAGAGGCAGCTTTTCCATAAACTCATTGCATACAAAACTCCATAGAAAGTAGTACCTTGCATTAAGTGGATATGCAGCAGATTATTACTTAATGCAAACTAATAAAACAGAATGTAATGAACTTTCACTTGCCAAATTCCAAAGAATATAGAAAGGAAAAAAGGCAGATTCATCAATTTCTAATATTTACTTAGTGACTGTGTCCATTTGCCATTTTAAAATGGCTTTTCAAAATGTCATGGAAGAGAATACTTTCCAATTAGGGGAACAAATGACTTCTACTGTTGGTCAATATACAATCAATAACTGTTATTGCTGACTGAAAAGCCCAGCTGTACACACAGGGGGAGGCTCCTAGCATTGCAGGGCTTCTTTGGGATGAGATTTAACTAATGCCTAGCCTATCTTCTTAGTCTATTAATTCATGTTATCTTTCATTCTCAACATATGATCTGTTTTCTATCTCCCTTTATTTTATTTAGCTTTCTGTTATGTATGTAGGCTTGAATGTCATTGGTTTAGTTTGAATTGTTCTTGTAAAATGTCAAATATGATTGGTTTAAAAAGTGTGGGAAAACCCTGCACTCTGATTGGCTGGCAACTGCGGCTGCTGGCTATAAGTAGCAGCTGCAGCCCAGCCAAATCGGGTCTGTTATGAGCTGTAGTCACTAATAAACTCTTCACTGAAGCACTCCGTGTCTGACTCTTCATGCAAATTTAACACTTTCCATCTATCTTTAGTGTAGTATTGTCTATGTTGAAGTGTCATATTCTTTTTACCAACTTTGTTAATGCAGCTCTCTTGCACAATTTTCCGTTTTATGGCTAGCCATATCTGTAAGTTGTAGGCATTTCCTGTATTTCTCTGTGAGCATGGCTCATTGACTAGGGTGCTAGCCTCCACAATAGGCAGGGGTGGGATGCTACCGGTTCTGCCCGGCTCTATAGAACTGGTAGCTCTGAAGAGCAGCAGACACTGAACCGGTTCTGTGTCTGCTGTTGTTTGCCCGCCAGGCTCTTACCTGCCCTTTATTTCCTGCTTTTTCAACCTCAGCTGCTTTGCGCGGCACAGCTTAGGTTGAAAAAGCAGTAAAAAATGTGCCTTTTCAAACACTGCGCACCCACACACCGTGCTTATCAGCTGTCTGGGCAGCAGCTTAAGGTTTAGTACACGAGTGTGCAAAGCGAAATCACTAAAGCGCTAGTAACACCGGTTGAATCCCACCGCTACATCTTCCCATTAGCTTCTTCAGCTACAGAAACTGGCAAAATGGCAAAATGATAGTCATGCTCTAGGACTCCTTAAAGGAATTGTTCAAAGATGAAGAAGTAACAGTGGTAGTTTTAGTTCAGCATTTTCCAATACCTAGTTGTAGAATATATTTTTAATATAGTGGAAATAATAATATTTGGAAAAAAACTGAATTTCAAGGATGCTAAATAGACTTCTTTAAAACAGAAGTTCAAAAAGTGAGTTCTAATGCTTCATAATATTATACATTCTGAACAACCATAGCATCTAATTCACACTTCAGCAACTAAGCTTCTCACTACAAAGTTGTTGGAATATTTATTAACACTAAAGAAAACTAAATGAACATTCAGGTACTCTTTAAAAACAGGGCAGCAAATGCAAATGGGAGTGACATTTAAGCAAATCCCATCTGAGGCTTTTGACAGATCAATTTTCATTTTGTGATATAGAGAACAGAGTCTATTTTGTATTTTATTACTGTTTTTGGTTTTGTTTTCTTCCCTCCTTCAATATTTTTTTCATGTTTAAAAGAAATCTTTCTGATGCCATGAATAATATGGAAAGAGTGCAATTTAGCTGCCATAGTGCAATTTTGGAAAATTCAGTGCATATGATTGAAAGCAGTTTCACATTATGGCATGTAAAGTACAACTGAACTTCTCTTGTACCATTTGAGGATAGATAGATAGATAGATAGATAGATAGATAGATAGATAGATATAGATAGAAGATAGATAGATAGATAGATAGATAGATAGATAGATAGATAGATAGATAAACTTTTTCATTGTTCAGCCATTTGAGAAAATGTCTTTGAATTTTAAAGTCAAACTTAACAATAAGGTGAACAATTATGCAGTGTAACTCACAAAGTTTCAGCAGTGATGGGTTCTGTTAAAATGTTTTAGTGGGTTATGCCTGCCATTTCGGAATTACAGAAGTGATTTGCATGGGATTCCAGCTGAGAGGAATAAAGAAAATCAACGAACAGGTTCCAAATGAAAAGACCTCCTAGTACATAGGTAGATTCAGTAGATGTTTTATATAAAAACATAATAGTCACATGAATATTTCAGTAAATGTTTAGTAAGCCTTGGATTTTCTTGGCAACAAAAAAGGCTGCTATTAAGGCTGGACACCTCTGAATACTACCAACTATTCCTGAATATTCCTGAATCCCGATACTTCCATATTACACCCCTCCTGCATGAGCTACATTGGTTGCCAGTTGCCCTCCGGGTGAGATTCAAGGTGTTGGTGTTAACATACATGGAACATCCTACATGGCTTGGGTCCGGGGTACTTGCGGGAATGTCTCCTGCCAGCATCAACTTCCCATCGCCCTGTACGCTTCCACAGGCAGGGCCTCCTTGGGGTGCTGTCGGGCAGACAGTGTCGGCTGGTGGCGCCCAGGGGTAGGGCCTTCTCTGTGGGAGCACCCACCCTGTGGAACCAGCTCCACTTGGGGTTCCGATTAGCCCCGGACCTCTGTTCCTTCCACCGCAACCTGAAGACTTGGTTTTTTCAGCAAGCTGGCCTGTACTGAAGTGAAGTGGAGTGGGGTTTTTTTATTGTATTTTATACTAAGTTTTATTGGTTTTAGATTTTATTGGGCTTGGGGTTTAATTGTGTTTTAATTAATTTAATCTTGTATTGTGTAATTTTTATATTGTGAACTGCCCTGAGTCTCTAGGGAGAGAGGGCAGCATACAAGTAAAAAAAAATTGACTTTACTTATGAATAATCCTAAATCATGTATATTTTTAAAAAAATTACTAAAAAACATCAAAAAAAACCATCAGGTGTACTGGATGACACACACAGAGAACAACTTAGACTTATATACCACACGATGCACAGGATCTGCACTTTTCTGGACAGAGAGCTTTGACCTCATTCTTGGGATCTGTTGGAACCCCTTTCCTAGTTTAGGAGTCATAGCCTTGAGTGCTCCTACCACAGGGTAGTAGAACCACTTTGGCCTTTACTTTCCACATCTACATCTACCTTCATGCCCTGATACTTCTCTAGTTTATCATATTCCTTCTTCCTGATGCTGGCACCACTACATCTATCACTACCACTGTCTTCTGCTCCTTGTCTACTACCAAGTTGACTGGTTGATTAGCCAATACCTGCTTGTCTGTCTGGATCTGGAAATCCTACTGGATTGTAACTTTTTTATTCTCCACAATGTTTTCCAGGATATCCCATCTATATTTAGGAGGGCCCAGCCCATAATTTGTACAGGTGTTCCTGCACACAATATCAGCTACTTGGCCATGCTGCTTAGTGTATGCTGTTCCTGCCTGCATCTTACACTCTACAACTATATGTTGGACTGTCTCTGAGGCTTCTCTGCATAGCCTGCACCTTGGGTTCTGTGCCGAGTGGTAGACACCTGCTTCTATAGATCTGGTGCTTAGTGCTTGATGGAGCCCATCAAATGGCTCATGTGATCTGCTGTCATCAAGGCGGGGGGGGAGGAGTTGGGGGGTGATTTTTTTCCCAGATTTTGTTCCAGTGTACTTTATTAATTTATTTGATTCTTTTTGTTAGTTTCTATTGTTTTTTTATTTTTTATTTTAAATATGGTTTTATATTGTATAAGCTGCCTCAAGTCACCATGAGCAAATAGGCAGCAATATAAATTCAATCAATCAATCAATCAATCAATATATTTTCTCCCTTTTGTCCTATTCTGGATCTAAGTTTTTGTAAAGTGGCATACAATGCAGAGGTTTGAGCTATTCACTTGAATGTACTGGATAGGAATGGGACGGTGCAGTTCATTACCCTACTGTATCTCATTTCTAACTTTCCAGGTGGGAAGTCTGAAGGAGAATTGTTTTTCATATAAACAGTGTTCACCATGCAAACTGAGAACCTAATGGATCTCATATCATGGTTAGAAGTTGGACAAAGAAACAAGTGAGTATCTGAACTTCCCTTATGACATGGCAGGAAATCTCTCTTTAGAAATTTAACCAGAACTAATAAGATAACAGAGATAAATGAAAGACAAGATTCAGATTATGCTTTTATTGCAAATACAAGAAGCTCTAAAAATGATGATCACACTTGCAGATTCAAACAATCAAATTCATGATTTATAATTGTTTCAGTCTATCTCCCTCCCTTCGTCCCTCCCCTTTCTCTTTCTCTTTCTCTCCCTTATAGATAATGCTCTTTTGCCATTCATTTCTTGGCCTTTGATATAGAGGACCATAAAGGACCATAAAGATCCTATGTGGTCTCAGGCTTTTTGATTTTGACCCTATGAACTTTAGTACTCACAGTGAATATGCTCTAATCTTCTCAGTTTGAAGGCTTCTACATTTTCCTGTTGTATACATTGTGACCTGCTGTAGATACAGAGCAATCAATGAACATGTTCCAGTCAATGAATTAGTCATTAGGTATGACCAGTCACAGCCAAAGTGTACACTTTGTGTCAAATTGGATCTAACCAACATAAACTGAAAATAAATTGTTTCCTAAGTTTCTGTGATTGGTACTAAATTAATGAGAATAAGATAACATAGTTACTTGAAATATTATCACTGTGACTAAAAGACATGGTCACCCTAGAATTTTTCTCTAGAAACAGAAATATATGAAAAGCCCTTTACAACCTTCTGCATGGAGGTTATAAAGGCTTCAATTTGGAATGTATGTTTCTGATTCTGAATAACCTATTGTTTATTTATTCTTGCAGTCACAGACCAAAATACAAGTATAATAAAAGAAGAACATGGGAAAAATAAAATCATGAACAATTGGTCACCAGAAACTTTGACTAAGGGGAATTACAGCATTCTCCTCTGATGGTTACAGCTCTTAAAATTTTTGGGAAACCTGAGAAGTGATGTATGAAGAGCCATCCCTAGGCAATATAAGAACAAATTACTAGCATTGGGTCTGGAGGGGTCTATTTCAAGGAGAGACAGTAACTTAGTTCTGCCTGTGTTATACATAGGGCAGTATAAAAAGACATGCTCCATAGTTTCAACCTCAGCTCTGTCACAGGGGCATAGCCGCTAATCGGGAGCCTCTTGAATCGCCTGTCCAGTAGTGCTGAGGGCAAGACATTGAAACGAGGTAGGAGAAAGCTCTTCTATACTTGGGGATGGTTAGAGTGTAAACATAAGAAGCCATCCTCAGTCCATACGTATTAAATTGGCTGAAGATCAAAGGGGAGCAGGTTTTGTTAGTTCTGGCTCTTAGATATTGCAAGTCAATGTCCACAAGCTGTTGTACTACCCTAAATTGGGTGTCCTTAAGGCCATAATCTCCCAGGAATCCCCTGTAAAACCTAGCAGGTGCAGTTTCTTCATCAGCTCTCTTTCCCAACGAGAAATATGAGAGTCAGCAAACGCCAGGGAGAGGTAACTAGCAGGAACTGCCAAAAAGAGCACCAAACCACCAATTAAAGATGTTAATCACGCCATGCATTCGACTGATCAATGCCCAGTTCCAGGTACATCGGAGCAAAACCAACACAAGGAGGAAGACCCAGAAGTTTCCTAAGAAAACAGCCTGGGTTCTTTCAATACAATCCTTGAAGCCCTGTATCCATCCTTGAAGCCCCATATCCATCAAATCCAAAATCTGATCTTCCATTTTGCACAGGCAATGTTCATGGGGGTTGAGAACCAGTAATAAAAAGACCACTTAATCAAGTGCATCCAACTTAACATCTCCAAGTACATTTGCATCACCATGGTGTACAGTGTCAGGACTCCAACAAATCCACCCCCATTCAAATCATAAGTCTCTAGCCACATCTCAGAGAAAAGAAAATTGATTTTTTAGAAGTGGACATGTTGGTGTTGGCTGGATGCAGCCGATACTAAATTACATCATTCATTTCCCCCTTGACTCTGTGATCTTTTCTCCACCCCCTGGATGTGTATTCTCCAATGGGACACATCCATCCCCAAGAGTCATCAATCAAGCTCTCCAGTAATTTTCTTGCGCTAGGGGTGATTATCTAGGCACTTAAGGAATGTACTGTTTTCCCCCACTCCCTTTTTATGGCAGCTAAAAAACCAAAGGAGTATCTTTTTAGTTGACATACAGTTTATGCATGTAGTAAATGGATTGGCATTCCACCTTTCATTTTAGCTACCATCTTTCTGTATAAGATCTAGGCACATGGGTAGGTGTTTTTTTTTAACCCAAGAGGCATAACTGTAAGGCACTGAGCAGGGTATTTTATAAATGCTTACTTTTTGTTGAGATCACATTTGACATAGTAATTGCTTTAGTTTTTAGGAAACAGAAAGAAATAGCCTGATCATATTCAAGACTTTAGTTTTGCCTAAAGCTCTTTCCTGATACCCTAGCTATTATTTTTTATTAATTATTTAAAGTAAACCATAAACTGCTTTATGGATTGGGAAACTTTTAACTTTGATTATGCTACTAAACCGCTTTGTTTGCTAAAGATTGTCTATAAATTATTTTAAAAATAATTTTGAAATCTATTTCCCCCCCTAGCTTTGCACAGCTTTGAGGAAAGCATCAAGTAAATATGAGAAGAGGCAGAATTAGCTGTTGGCAAATCTGAACAGAATCTATATTTTAGAAACATGGATTTTAGATACAAATTCCCCAAAGGAAAATCCTTGAATATATGCAGAGAATCTTTTAAGAGCCAGCTCACTCCCTCTCTTTCTGCCAGAACATGTGCTCATAAGATCACTTTTGAGTGCATGGAGATTTCATCCTAATGGATGCTACCAGGCTAAATTCCACAGAGTTCCCTTTGAAATACACCCCTAATTGACATTGTCAACACTACACATTTGAACTCTGAATAGGTCAAAAAGTGGGTCAGCCTAAGAATCTTTTTGCAGGTTTAATGAGCAATTTGTCACTTATTTTGTGGGCACAAAGGCATATTTGAAAAACCAGGCTAGGCTAAATCAAAACTGACATTTGGTCAGTTTCTGCCCATATAGTGGCTATTAAAGAAGCTTTCTGCAGCACTCTAATCCATGAAGAGACATTCTTCAGTAATGTGGGTACTTTTCAAAATTAGATACTGCACACAAAAAAGCTATAAAAATAAAAAAGAAGATGCATTTCTTTTGATGGTATTTATTTCATCGGTGGCATAATATATATATATATATATATATATATTTATATATATATATATATATATATATATATATGTAGGTCTTGGTGTATTCGGGTCTTGTCCCGGTAAGAGAGAATACCTTGGCAACGCTTTCGAAATCTCATCCGCCATCTTCAGGCTGGTGTCTTCAGCTTCGTTCTCCTGGGAGAAGATAGATAGATAGATAGATAGATAGATAGATAGATAGATAGATAGATAGATTTGTTTTCGTGAGATTTTCACGGGTAAAGGTATGTAGGTCTTGGTGTATTCGGTCTTGTCCGTGTAAGATTGAGAATATCTTGGCAACGCGTTTAAATCTCATCCGTCATCTTCAGGCTGGTGTCTAGCCGTTTCTGGAGAAGATATATATATATATATATATATATATATATATATATATATATATATATGTAGGTCTTGGTGTATTCGGTCTTGTCCCGTAAGATTGAGAATACCTTGGCAACGTTTCGATGAAATCTCATCCGTCATCTTCAGGCTGGTGTCTTCAGCTTCGCTTCTCCTGGGAGAAGTGTGTGATCGTGCTGTTTTCCCTTTTAAACTCTAGAGTTGGCTGTGTTGTTACTTCTTGATTGGTTTGTGGAGTTGATGTATGCAGATTGGATGGCTTTTTCCTGAGACCCTGTGTGGCTGAGGTGCTGGCTGTGTGTCTCTCAGCCTTTTGTGTTGTAACGACCTGGGTAATGGGCTGTGTGATGACCTTCTGAGTTCTATTGTTGTGACGTCCTGGGTGTGGTGCTGTAATCTCCTGGGTCGTTGTCTGTGCTGCAACCTCCTGATGTTTTGTGTTGTGATCTCCTGAGTTCTGTGATGTAGTATCCTGGGTGGAAGGCTGTGATGTGGCATTCTGGGCCTTGGTTTGGCTCGAGTTTGAGGTCTGGCTATGTGTTTATAGCGCGTGTCAGTTTGCTTAGTTTGGGGTTGGAGGGTGTAGCAGCTGGTGTTGCAGCCATGGTCTGGTTTCTGGATGGTGGTTGCCTTTCATCTGTGGCGTGGCTTGGGTTTGAGTCTGGTGAAGGAGATTGGTGGTGGCATCATGTGTTATTTTGGGTCCGGTGTTGGTTTTCGTGGCTGGGACTCGTTTGTTGATTAGGGCTAGTTTCCAGATGTCTGGTAGGCGGAAGTATCATCCGCTTATTCATGTTATGGGGTGTTCTCTATTTCGATGGCTTCCCTAATTATTCTCTTGTTGAAGTGTTCAGTATTGGAGATAAGTTTGGATCCCTCAAAATCAATTTCATGTCCTGTGGCTTTAAGGTGCTGGAAAAGGAGGAAGTTTTTCTTCTTTTCTGACTGCGTTCTTGTGTTCTGCGACATGCATTTATTCTCCTGTTGGTTTGTCCAATGTATGTGGCTGGGCAAATTTTGCATGGTATTTTATAAACTCCTTGGTTTTCTAGCTGGATCTTGTCTTTGGGGTTTCTTAAGATGTTGGCTATTTTTGGTCAGTGCCAAAGGCTGTCCTGATATTGTGTTTGTGGAGAATTTTGCTGATTTTATCTGTGGTGCCTTTGATGTAAGGGAGGAGGGCAATGCCATTGTCCTGTTCTGTGTCTTGGTTTTTGGGGAGTCTCCTTCGGATTAGGTTGGTGATTGTGCTTTGGAATCCATTGGACATTAATATGCTAGTGAGGGTGTGTAATTCTGTTCTCAAGTGGTCTTTGTCAGCTAGGCCTTGGTTCTGGAGATGAGGGTTGGCTACGGAGTTGATCTGTGCAGGGTGGTGATGGGATTGTGCATTAAGTAGCGGTTAGTGTGTGTCTTTTTCTGGTAGATGGTGTGTCCTAGGGAGCCGCTTGGTTTTTTGTAAATTAGGACGTCCAGGAACGGAAGTTGATTGTTGGTTTCTGTTTCCATGGTAAATTGTATTTTGGGGTGTAGGCTGTTGAGATGTGTGAGGAAGTTGTCCAGTTTTTCTTTCCGTGTGGCCAAATTACGAAAGTGTCATCTACATATCTAAGCCAGAGTTTGGGTTTGTATTCGGATTTGTCTAGAGCATTGGTTTCAAAATGTTCCATGTATAGGTTAGATGACGGGTGAGGGGTGATCCCATAGGTGCTCCTTCTATCTGTTTATATCTTTGTCCATTGTGGATGAAGTATGGTTGGAAAGGCAATGGTTGGTCAGATCTAGGATGTGCTTAGGGGGTTGTATTTGTTTTGGATAGCTGTCAAGGCTTCTTTAATAGGTACTTGAGAAGAGGATATGACATCAAGCTCACAAGTAGGTCGTTGTAGGTTTTGTTTTTTATTGTTTCTATGAAGTGGAAAGAATTTTGTATGTGTGAGGTGATGGATTCTGTGTAGGGCTGGAGTTGTTTGGCGAGAAATTTGGCAAGGTTCTGTAGAGGTGAGCCTATGGAGCTGACTATGGGTCTGAGTGGTGTTCCTTCTTTGTGTATCTTGGGGAGGCCATAGAGCTTAGGGCATCTAGATGATTTTTCTCTGGGGATGATTCTTTGTTGATCTCTTCACTGATGGGAGAGGCTTTATTTTGGATTTGGTGTTTTTCCAGATAGGTGGTGGGGTCTGTGTTTAGAGGTTTGTAAGCCGGGTCTTGGAGTAGGTTGGATAGTTTGGATTGGTAGTCAGATGTGTTCATCACGACTGTATGCTGCCTTTGTCTGCTGGGAGGATGATTATGTTGTTGTCTTTCCTCAAGTTGCTGAGTGCTTTTGTTCTTCTTGTGTAAGTTGCTTCTGGGTGGACTGCTGGAGCAGAGGACTTGGTGACTTCAAGTCTGATTTTATTGGCTGTGTCTGTTAATTTTGGCTAGGCTAGCTTCAACTCCACATATGATGTTTTCAGTGGGGATGCTTGGGGCTTAGCAAAGTTGAATCCTTTGGAAAGGACATTGGTTTCTGCCATGGTGAGGGTTCTGTCTGATATGTTGTGTACTGTTTGTTTCATGCATTGTTGTGGGGGTTGGGCTTCTGGCGCTCTCTAGTCTGTGGAGTTTGTTGGTGTGTGTGTCTGTCTTGTGAAAGGTTTCTGTTTCAGCTCCAGAGGGCTAGTTGTTTGGATTTGTCCCAGAGTGCTGGGTGGATTTTGTTACTGAGTTTGAGGTGGAGGGTGAGTAGGTCCCTGTTGGTTTGGTCTAGTAGGAATCTTTTCCTGTGGAGTTCGTTTCTGATTAGAGCTAATGCAGTTCTTTTCAGGATCCTTTCAGTGGCTGAGGTTTTAGTGTGGAATTTGAGTTGGAAGCATGTGGGGATCACGTTTTTGTCTCGCAATTGCATAGGAATGTGAGGTCACATAAGATGGTGCTCTCGCGACTTCGAAGTTTTCATAGATCCGGGTCAGCTGGAAGGTTTCCTCCCCAGAGGTAGGATATTTGTTTTCAGATTTTCACGGGTGGTATGTAGGTCTTGGTGTATTCGGTCTTGTCCTGTAAGATTGAGAATACCTTGGCAACGTTTAATTTAAATCTCATCCGCATCTTCAGGCTGGTGTCTTCAGCTGCTCTCCTGGGAGAAGATAGATAGATATAGATAGATAGATAGATAGATAGATAGATAGATATATTTGTTTTCAGATTTTCACGGTAAAGGTATGTAGGTCTTGGTGTATTCGGTCTTGTCCCGCAGGTAAGATTGAGAATACCTGGCAACGCTTCACGAATCTCATCCGTCATCTTCAGGCTGGTGTTCTTCAGCTTCAAGCCCTGGGAGAACGATTTAATCAGTCAACGCTATGCAAGTGGGACTAACTCCAAAATTAACAACATACCCAGTCATTGACAGAGCATGGTTATCTTTACTCTGTTTTAGACTATGGGCTTGACAGACTCAAGCCCAAAGATGAGACACAGAGATCCCATTGAGTCCAATCTTTATTTGCTTACACCTAACAGACTTTGACAAACCAAAGCCATAATTTTCCAAGCTACTTATTATATCCTGAGAGATTCTAAAATGTGTTACCCTGAACTTCCTTCACCTGCCCCACCTCCAGTCTGGGATCTTAATCTGGGCCTTTCTGAAAGCCTTGAGTTCGCCAAAATTTCTCAGCTACTGGAGGTTGGGCAGGCTAAAAAATGGGCCACACATGGCCTCTGCATGTCCTGTTTTCAGCTGAGAGACTGCTGTAGGAGGCCATGGAGGTTGAATGATGAGGCATGGAGGGCCTGATACATGGCCCCCTCCATGCCCATTTTGGCCAGCAGGGTACTGCAGGAAGTGTTCATCCTGTCTCCCCACTCCTGGCACCCCCTACCAGCCCATGGAGGAACTACAATGCTGATCTGGCCTCAAAGAAACCCAGTTTGACACCCTGGTATATAGATGTGGATGAGAGAATGTTCTCAGGGGCAACTGTGAGCTCTCACAGCACAAAATGAAATAGAACAAAAACAGCAAATCAATAAACATAGGTATGTCTAAAATAATTCATTCTATTTTCCAGATCTATCAAATGGTCCATTCCCTTCTTTCAGAAAGATTCATCTATTTCACACACTTTTGCTTACTTTGTTAAGCTATAAAATATAAGTAATGAGGTCTAAAATAGGATAGAAAATCCTAGGTGTGATAAGCCAACTTTCAGTGGCAATTTGGAATGTATCATCCCAAAAAAGTAGATCTTGTATCATTCCCTGATGGGCTGATTATAGTAACGATCACTGGTGTTCACAACCACAGCGTAATTGTCTGCATTGGGGGGCTTCCTTCTCTACTTAAACAGAAACCTTGCAGAATTAGAAATCAATAGATTCAGAATTGTAGCATTTTTTACTGTATTCCCTTTTCAGCAATAGTTGCCTCATTTTCATTTTTTCCACATTTAATACAGCTTACGTAGTTTTAAATGGAACAGACTAATAAAGATAACTTTTTAAAGCATGTTTTCAAAGAATTAATAATGTGCATTAGCTCTGTTATTAAATGTAACCAAAGTTTGACTGTCATACGGCAGATTGAAGCCTTTTATCTGATGTCAATTAAGTTGGATTTGTCTGAATGGACTGTGTTTTCTGAATTGTCAAAGGGAGAAAAAGAAAGCAGGTTTTGTTTGCCTCTTTTCACTGATTTTATCTAGCTCCAGCTCCATTCAATGTTAAAATGACATACTTTTTCATGAATCATTTATTCACATAAATTCTGAATAGTTTAGCCTCTGTCTCCCCATTAGGCAGATTATATAGACAGATTGCTACCTTGAGCCAATCATTTTTTCTTTTTCTTTTTTTTTCTTCCAGTGTTCTAAATTGTTTCTCTGGCTTTCCTTGTCTAAACAATGCTGCTCTGCCTTCAATAAAGCTAAGTGATTGCTGAAATGTCATCCTTGGGATGCTTGGGGCAAACAATTCCAATGTGCATCTAGCCTGACTTTTCAGTTATCTCAGATTTAAAAACCATAAAGTCTCTGCAATTAATCAAAAGTGTATGAATGAAAAAAAATGATGAAACCTATGAATATGGTGTAAAAAAACTGATCTACAAAGCATTTTTGACTATTTGGCAAAGGT
>SOZL01001317.1:4399-23004 GCA_009733165.1 Naja naja
TCAATAACTAGCAAAATTAAAAAAATCTTAAGTAAAATCAAACAGAGGAGATAAAATATTAGCATAAAAAGATAAAATAACGCTAAAATGTGACATATTATTATTTTATTAGATTGTATGCCTTCCCCCAGAGGACTCAGGGCGGCGAACAGATAAAAAGACCCATATATACAATAAAAAGATATTAAACAAGACATGTCTAAATTACAAAACTGCATTAAAACAATTAAAATTACAGTTATACCAATAATATAAAATCACCACCCATGGTCAATCCAGGCCAGCTTGCTGAAACAGCCAGGTCTTCAGGTCTCGCAAAGGAGCGGAGATCCAGGGCCTGAAGATCCACAGGAAGCTGATTCCAGGCGGGCGCCCCACAGAAAAGGCCCTAGCCCTGGGAACCGCCAGCCGACAGTGCCTGACCAACGGTATTCCCAGGAGGCTCCTGTGGGAGCCACATGGGGCGATCAGAATGATGCAGGCAGAAGGTGTTCAAGAAATATCCTGGACCCAAGCCATTTTTTATAAGTTGTTACCAACACCTTGAAGGAAACCCAGAAGGCAACCGCAACCAATGCAAGTGCAAGGAGGGGTGTAACATGGGAGTATCGGGATACCCCATCACAGCCCACGCCGCCACATTCTGCACCAGCTGCAACCTCCGAAGTAATCCGCAAGGGTAGCCCCATGTAGAGAGCATTGCAGTAGTCGATTCTGGAAGTGACGAGCGATGAGTGACCGCTCAAGGGCATCTCGTTCAGGTAAGCGAGCGAGACCACCGGTCCCGCAAAGCCCCTGGCCACAGCTCCCACTTGCTCCTCCAGATTGAGCTGCATCCAGGAGGACGCCCAGATTCCTCGCCTATCCACGGGGTAACACCTCCCCCACATGACCAAAGATGGCACATCCACTGAACACCGAGATGTCGGTAAGAACAGCCACTCAGTCTTGGCCAGGTTGAGCCTGAGTCTGTTACTCCCATCCAGGCCTGCACCGCCCAGGCACCGGGACATCACCGAGAGAGCATCACTGATCTGGTCTGGGGTGGAGATATATAACTGGGTATCATCAGCATACTGATGATACCTCACCCCAAAACCACGGATGATCTCGCCCAGCTGTTTCATGTAGATATTAAACAGGAGAGGAGAGAAGTTACCCTGTGGCACCCCACAAGGCAGGGCCTCGGGAAGACTCTGTTCTCCTGCCAACACTGACTGGAATGGTCCGAAGGTAGGAGGAGCCACCAGCAAAATGGTGCCCCCACTCCCAACCCCCCGAGCCGAAGAAGGATACCATGGTCGATGGTATCGAAGCCGCTGAGAGATCTAAAGGACCAGGACAGGGAAAACCCCTGTCCCGAGCCCTCCAGAGATCATACACCAGTGCCACCAATGCTGTCTCAGTGCTGTGTCCGGCCTGAAACCCAATTGGTACAGGTCAAGGTAATTAGCTTCCTCCAGGAACAGCGGAAGCTGCTGAACCACCACGCCTCACAACCTTCGCTAAAAGTGAAGGTTGGAGACTGGACGTAGTTATTCAAAACGGTTGGGTCCAAGGCAGGTTTTGAGGAGGGTCTCACCACCGCCTCCAAGGCGGCATAAACCAACCAGGAAGGACACGGGTCCAATAAACACATGGTGGAAGACAGCCTCCGCATGATCCTGTCCACTTCATCCAGGGAGACAGGGTCAAACTCAACCCAGATAGGATCCACAAGACTCATCGCCACTCCATCATCCAACCCCTACCAATCGGAGTCCAAGCCGGCCCGAATCTGAGTGACCTTATCCGCCAGATGTGAACTAAATTCCTCTGCTCTGCCCCACAGGGGGTCCCCCCTCTCCCCCAATTGCAGGAGGGAGCGAGTGACCCTAAACAGGGCCGCAGGGCGATCATCTGCGGACACGATCAGAGGGAGTAAGCACATCTCGCTGCTCTAATCGCCCAGGTAAGTCCTAATAGGCTCTTAGCTGGAGGGTCAGACTCAGAACCACTCGTCCTCCACCTGCTCTCAGGCATCTCCTCCACTGCCATTCTCCCAAGCTCCTTGGAAACCAAGGAGCCAAACGGGGTCTACGGCGAGGGAGAGGCTGCAAGGGGACAACCCAGTCAAGCGCTGCTGAGGCTGCCTGTTGCCAGGCGGCCACCAAGGTCTCGGCCGGGCTGTGGTCAAGGGAGGTGGGCAAGAACCCCAGAGCCGTCTGGAACCTCTCTGGGTCCATCAGGCGCCTGGGGTGGAACCATCGTATTGGCTCCTCATCCCAGCAGCAAGGAGCAGCCGATTTGAAGACCAGCCTCAGGAGATAGTGATCAGTCCATGATAGGGGTAGAATAACAGGAGATCCACCCCCAGATCACTACACCACTGCCCGGAGATAAAAATCAGGTCGAGCATGTTCCCCCCCTCATGGGTGGGCCCCTGAATCACTTGAGTCAGGTCCATGGCTGTCATGGATGCCAGAAACTCCCAAGCCAAACCAGACGCCTCCCCCAGGGAGGGCAAGTTGAAATCCCCCAGGACAATAAGCCTGGGAAATTCCACCGCCACCCCCGAGAGGGCATCCAGCAGCTCGGGCAGGGCTGTTGTAATGCAGCTGGGGGACAGGTACGTCAACAACAGGCCCAACCGACCACCCGGGCCCAACCTTAAGAGGAGGGACTCACACCCACCAATCTGCGGGACAGCGGCCTCCCTTGGAAACAAGGTCTCCCTAATAACAACAGCTACTCCTCCGCCCCTTCCCTGGGCTCGTGGCCGGTGCAGTACCCGGAAACCTGGGGGACATAGATCACACAGAGGGACACCCCCCTCCGGTCCCAACCAGGTCTCCAGATACATGCCAGATCCAGCCTCCTCCTCAATGAGTTCACGGAGGAGGGGGGCTTTATTAGCCACGGATCTGGCATTTACATACACCAGCCTGAGCCCAGGAACCACACCTCCCAAGATCCCAGGAGAGCGGGCAGAGACCTGAGGGTCGGAGCGCCCACCGCCAGAACAGCGGGCGCTCCCAACACATAATTTGGCCCTCTGTCTCTCCCACCCCTGCTATAACCGACGCCCAGGGATTATTAATCCCTCCTGCTTGATGCGACCCGTGGCCCCTTCACTCCGCCCTCCGCTTCTGAGACCTCCCACCGCCCGGACGAACCAGACTCTACCAGAGAGGGCAAAACTCCCTCCTTCCTCCCTAACCCATTAAAACACTGAATTAAAATTTTTTAAAGTCATCCCTTTCCCAAATTAAAATTTAACCCCTTGGTTGCGTCATGCCACCTCTCGGGATCCCAGGATCCATCATTAAGGTAAGCTGTCGATAACCCCGTGGGCCAATTCAAGGACAAGGGCGCAGTCCTGAAGGCCCATAACTCCGCTAGCGAGTAGACTACCATGAACAATAAATTACAGTTCATAAAGGGTGGAGATGGAATAAAAACATCCCGTGGCAAAGTGATAGATATTACACTGATGTAGAGTGTCTAGGTGAAGAATAAACGGTCCAGGTATCCATGTCCAAAAAGTTCCACACCATAAACAGGCCTCTCACACCGGTTTAGGGCCAGAGTCACAATAGGCAGCCCACCGCTCTCTCACCGCGGTGGTCAGGGTAAAATTGGAATTGGTGGGTTGATGATTAAACCCCTCCATTCTCTCACAATAGAGGGGTAGTCCTCCCATTGTCCTCACACCACAATGGGGCCCAACCTGAGACCGCATCCTGAGGAAGGAAAGGGTCAAGATGGATTGAAGACCAGAGCGACTGAAAACAAAGATAACACTGCTCCTACAAGAGTGCAATCAAGGGGGTCCGGGCAGCTTAAAGGCAGCAAAGGGCAGACATAATAGACGAGCAAGAATGGTACAAAAAAATAGGCAGGAAGTCCAGACAGACAGTCCAAGGATAGCGTAGCTATTAAAATCGTCATCAAGGCCCAGGTCCAGAGCTGAAAAAAACTGGCCAACCGCTGGTCTCGGCCTCATGTCAATAACAAAACTCCGACCCCACCAGGCCAGTGTCAGCTTGCCACAATATCTGCCAGGGTTCCCACTGAGGCTGACAGGATCTTCAAAACAGATAGGCAATTAGGCAACAAGATCTTCAAAGCAGATAAGCAGAAGGGGGCCACCCAGGGGATTTGGCCATCGACAACACCCCCCAAACCACTGGGAGTATCGTCTGCCAGCCCAGAAGCCAACAGCAGCGCAGCACGCAAACCGCTGCCACCGCAGCATAGCCCCTGCTGAAGCCTTCAAGCCAACGGGCCACCAAAGATGTTAAAGTAGCCAATGTGGCCAGAACCCCCATAAGGCAGCCACCAGCTCCGCTGCCTCCATAGCCTCCATTGCCGCCACCGCAGCAGTCTCTACCGTCACAGCGCTCTCCGACATCGCAGCTGCTGCCGCCGCCTCTAAGCCTCTCCAGCTGGGGAGCCATCGCTGTGGCCGGAGCCTCCGCCAAAGCAGCTGACAATGCTGCCTCCGCCGCCCCAGTCGCCACTGCTGCCGCCACCATCGCCAGAGAGGCTGCTGTCATTACTGCTGCCCTAGCCGCCATCGGCTCCGCAGCTGCTGAAGAGCTGCCGTCTTCAACGCCGGTCTTCAATGCCGCCTGCCCCCGCCAGAACAGCCACCATTTTCCGCCGGGACCGGGGCCGAATAAACTCCCGGCAAAACTCACTGGTGGCTCCAACCGGACCGAAACCAGGTTGGTTTCACACCTGAGCTCTCCCAAAGAAAGAGCCCGGAGAGCTCAGCAGAGTCCGGGTCCTCACCGCCACAAGCCGCCAGGACAAACAGCCACCCCGGAGCGCACTCAGCCAGCAGCCACCATGTCGGACATGCACAAACACTGCTATAATGGTGCATTAATTACCTGAGCAAGTGTAAATCTAAAATATTGCAGTATGAAGTAAAAAAAAAAGATAGCTAGTATGTTTTACATCTAAAGTGGTAAATGAAACAAAAGGGATTCTTTCTGTAACTACTGTGTTTCCCGAAAATAAGACCTACCGAAAGTAAGACCTAGCACTATTTTCTAAACCTGCCCTAATATAAGACCTACCCCAAAAATAAGACCTAGTGTAAATCTCCAGTTCCAGGAAGACTTTTCAGGGAGCAACCGTGCACCCCACTACACACTCACACCCACTATTTAGCACCATAAATATATAAGACCTACCAAAATAAGAGTGTGTTTTGGGAGCCAAAAATATATAAGACAGTGTCTTATTTTCGGGGAAACACGGTAGTTATGCTTTATTTTCATTGCAGCAACACAGAATTTGGCTACTGCATAGGTGATAAACGGTTTCAATCTTCTAAAAGCTAGCTGAGGAACTCTGGGAGTTGAAGTCCACAAGTCTTAAAGTTGCCAAAGTTGGAGACTCCTGTTCTAGAAGATGGTTCAAATAGAAATTTTCTGCTCTTCCCAGAAATTTACATATTCAAAGTAGCATATAAGCAGATCTGATATTCCTGTAGAATTTATAGTGTAGTAATACATGCAAAATGGTTTGATCTCCTTGCCACCACATGGGCAGCTCCGCTTATTGAGGTTTTGAGTATCTGCCTGGCAGCAGTGTGGATATAGGATGTTATGCCAGGCTTTGAAAAATGCCACTCTCAGCTTGGGAAAGTTAGATTTTACAGATACCTAACTGGTTCCCAAGTGTCCTTATTTATCTATTTTGGAGCAGCCTTTTCACTTCAGCCTGAAATTCCATATCCCTTATTCTTTGAGTAAACAGTTATTTGGTTTGGTGATGTCCTAAAGAAATTAGGAATGGTATACACGGCCCATATAATGCCCACTTCTGCTCTACAGCCTGTTTCCAAAAATTGTCTATTAAAATTAAAGAGGTCAATCCAACTCGAAGGAATTGGGTTTTTAGCAGGTAGTTTATCATTACCCTCTAAGCTCTTATCTACATTGTAGGCATTTCTATATCAAACCTTAACTGGACGTTTGCTGTTCCTTTGAGAGCAGCAAGAATTGATCTGGAAAAAAATTGTTTGTACTGTTCCCTGTGCATCTTTCTTTGCCTAAAATCTTACCTACATCCCACAAAGGATCTACCTGTGCCCTTCAAAGTTGTTTTTCCCTCCAGCAATTCCAGGTCATATTTTATACCTGACAGCTGCTCAAATAATGAAATAACAGTTTGCACGGCAAGAAAGCATCACTTTGCCATAAACTCCATTGAATTTTCCCACAGGAGTCTGTCCATATTCTGATTTTGCATCTTATTTTTAAGCTTATTTTTTTTATTTCCCTGGAGGTTAGCAGGTGAACTAGCAAGTTGCACTGGAGATGCACAGTGAGAGACTGGGAGAAAATCCAGATTCTCATTTAGCTCTTCTCTGACAGATAGTGAAAGATTTAGCAGCTGTTGTTTTTTCCAGTTCTGTTTGAAGGTCCCATTCAAGTGATTCAAGGGCTGCAAATTTGTTAAAGATGGCAGGGAAATTTATTTTACTTACAGATTCCTTTCATAAGTTCTTCTGCCTTTGATTGTTGGGTTGAAGAAAGGGAGCCTGGGCTGATGAGGTGATGTTTCTTTCTTTTTCCCAAGTTGTTCATATCCACTCAAAATCTTTTACTTGCCTCTTTGCCTCCATATTTGTCTTACCAGAAGAAATTATTATTAGATTTAAAAAGATCTAATAAGTCTAATCGACAGTTAATAAGTCTACTGTAAAATAGTATATACTCATTTTAACTAAAAAATTAACCAAAAGGAGCAAAAGTAATTTAAATATACTATTATAAGGTAACGTGCGATTGAAAGGGCAGGAGCTCAGCGAAACATACATTGCTCGAATCAAGCTTGATTTTCAGGAGACTTACATTTAGTTTAAGAAGTAGGAAAAGCTCTGAAACTCCATTCAAAGCTCTCATCTTAAAATTCATGACTGGACAAACTGGTTCGCTAACAAGAAACACTACAAAAGTATTGAAATCCGTACTCCTCGCCACTTGAACACCTGGAGCCTAAATTTATTTATTTTATTTTATTAATTGATTTCCCCCATCTCCTGAGGACTCGGCGCATACAATCATAAAAACAGTGCAAAATATACAATTAAAAGAAATTAAACCCAATTTGCAGTCCAAAACAAGAAAAACAAACCATTAAAACTCTCATCCCCCCCCTCAGTCCAGGTCGACGAGTTGGAACAACCATGTTTTAAAGCCCCGACGGAAAGAGCGGAGGTCAGGGTCACCCAAAGCTCCAGGGGCAGCTGGTTCCATAGGGTGGTCGCTCCCACAGAGAAGGCCCTACCCCTAGGGGTTGCCAGCTGACATTGTCTGGCTGACGGAACCCCAAGGAGGCCCTGTCTGTGAGAGCGCAAGGCGATGGGAAACAGTTGCTGGCAGCAGGGTCTCCCGCAAGTATCCCAGCCCTAAGCCATGAAAGGCTTTATAGGTCAACACCAGCACCTTGAATTGTGTATGCTATTACATACATAATTCTGACCTGCCATTTCTGCAAGTCCCTTTACTGAAGAATACAGAGAGAAATAATCCAACAATCGTCAAACAGAACTCCTAAAGCAAAAGGCAGGATGTAAAAGTGATGACTAAATTGTCCAATTGCTCTTGAAATCATGAACAATTTAGAGGTGCTTTACCTATATCTGTTTTCCTATAACCAACACATTATTTTTAGTCCAGCCTTAAATCTAGGTTTGTCTTAACAATCTTATATTCTAGATCAATGGTTCCCAACCTTGGCACCTTTAAGATGTGTGGACTTCAGTTGCTAAAGATGTGTGGACTACAGTTGCTAAAAATGTGTGGACTTTCAGTTGGGAAAAATTCATCTACGTTATACATTGTTTTTGTGCAAGTCTCTTATTCCACATCTTTCTTCTCCCCACTGCTTGATTTTCCTCGTTCCTTTGTCACATTCTAGCCTCAAGGAGGGAGAAAGGCTGAGTGTACATCTGCTTAGCCTACTACTGAGATGCTGGATAGCTCTGAGACAGGTGTCGCAGAATCTGCTTTCTTCTTTGAGCCTCCAAAGTATAGTTTTGGCATTAAAGTTGCAGAGATGTATCCTGTGTTCTCCAAGCTATCCAACTAAAAAGATTTCTCCTGACTCCCAGGTGTGGCAGTCTATAACCAAGATCTCAGCAGCAGAATAGCAGGACAGATGTCTTGTATATCAACACACATCCATGGTGTTGCATTTGAATGAAATGCTAAATATTATTTTATTGATATGTGAATAAGAATTGTCTCACAATGTTTCTCGATACTCATATTCATTTCCTTGAGTTGCTATCTGCTTCCATTTTCCACTAAGCAAAGTGAATGGTTTAGAAATGCTAAACAGATGTACCCTGGTTTGTCCCTGCAGGCTAATTTCAAATCTTAATTTATTATCCTGCCTTGTTCAGATAGTCATTATTAAAACCTAACTATGTTTCCCAGTTTCATGTTGGAAGAGGAGATGGGAGGAGGTCATGCAGAGAAAGTAAAATGATCCATTAATACTAGATTACTTGCAAAACTTTAGATATCTGGAGCAGTGGTGGGATCCCAAAATTTTTACTACCGGTTGGTTTGGTGGGTGTGGCATGGCTTGGTGGGCATGGTAGGGGAAGGATACTGCAAAATCTCCATTCCCACCCCACTCCAGGGGAAGGATGCTGTAAAATTTCCATTCCCACCCCACCCCACTAACCTGCTTTCCAGCTCTGTTCTCCTGTGCAGGGCAACAAAAGAAGACCCAGCCGATCAGCTGGGACTCAGGAAGCAGAGAATAGATAGGGGTGGGGCCAGTCAGAGGTGGTATTTGCCGGTTCTACAAGTCCGAACTACTCCAAATTTCTGCTACCGATTCTCCATAACTGGTCAGAACCTGCTGAATAACACCTCTGAAATGGAGGCTACAATGAATCTGTGTCATACAGATAAATGGCAGAGCCAGGACCTGCTGGTCTTCCATTCATCCTGACTGAATGGGATTTTAGTTTCCTCTGATTGTTGTCAAACTTAATCTGGTGTCTACATTATAGTTCTCGTTATGCCCTACCTCAAAATGACAGGAGACTTTGCACCATTTTTTTCTTGAAAAGGTTATTGAGGGCTGCAAAGAGAGGACAAGACCCTGGGGCTTCAGAATGCTCACCTTCAGAATAGTTTAGCATTCCACCTAGTTGCTATCACCGTATTGTTGTTCTTGTTGTTTTAATTCCCTGCCCTGTGTTGCACATATTCTGGCTGGATATGACAGAGGCCTGCTTTTCAGAAGAGTCAACTGGCAGAAAAGAGTTACATCAGACTGACTGGAAGCATGGTGCGGGAGACATCATGAGACTCTGATCCTGATCTTGAGACGGTGAAGGCGTGAACGCAGGCACAAAGCAGCAGAGAAAGATTTCAGGATTGTAAACAAGGTTGGGAAAAGGTTGCTGTAGCCCAGCGACCATGCTTCGTGCTTGCTATCCGGAGCCAGCATTGTTAATCCCTTTTGCTCCATTCTTCTGCCTGTTATGGATTCCTCTCTGCTCTCATTCAACGTGCTGGATTCAGGTTGATCCCAGCTGCTGCCTCCTCTGCACACTGTTTACTGGGATTCCTAAGAGGCCTGTAGGGGGCATGCATAAGTGCACAATCATTTCCTACCATCCCTGTCCTATTGTCCCCATTTATTTCTACCTATTTCCTGTAGTCTTCCTCATGTTTATGCTTGTACCTATTATCTTGTAAGTGACTGACAATCAAATAAATAAATAAAATAAATAAAATAAAATAAAAAGTTGTGAACAGCCTAGGTTGTCCCTCTCTGCCTTCCTCCCAAGTTTTCTTCTCTGACTAAGATGAGAATCAGGTCATGCTTGGGACAGAGACCAACAGTGGTGTGATTCAGCCAGTTCGTACCACTTTGGGAGAACCGGTTGTTATCTTTCTGAGCAGTTTGGTGAACTGGTTGTTGGAAGAAATCATTAGGGCAGAGAACTGGTTGTTAAATTATTTGAATCCCACCACTGGAGACCAACCCCAGCTGGCCACCTTGGGATGAAACTGGCTGAGCAATGCTACCCTTGAAATGGCATAATCTGCATTCTTAATATACCTGTATGATAAAATGGGTTTTCTTTTCTTGCTTCTTCTTGAACAATAATTCCACTAGCTCAGAAGCAAAAGAAGTTTTAGGTTCCTTCACAGAAAGCTTTCAGCAATTCAGGAAAGCCTGCCCACCAGATATGGTGCAGACTGAGAAGGGGAAAGGGTCCATCTGTCCTACGTATTGTATTGTTGCACTGTAAGTCATCCACAAAGAAGAGCGATCGCATCAACCTGTTCTCCAAAGCAGCTAAAGACAGGACAAGAAGCAATGGATGGACACTAATCAAGGAGAGAACCAATCTAGAAATAACAATAAAAATTCCTGGCAGTCAGAACAATTAATCAGTGGAACGACTTGCTCCCAAAAGGTGTGGGTGCCCCAACACTGGAGGATTTTAAGAAGAGATTAGAAAACCATTTGTCTTAAATGGTAGAGGGCTGGACTTGAAGACCTTGGAGTTATTCTGTTATTCTATTACACAGTGGCTGTTCTCACATGAAACATTGAGTTCCAGACAAGCCTATCACATTTTAGGGTAAGTTGTTTTTGAATTCAGTTATGGTTGCTTTGCCTAATAGGGTAGTCAAATGTTTGTAATCCCCAAGCCAAGCTCAGAGAATTCCAGACATGCAAGATCCTGAGCTACTATGCTGCAGCCACTTCTTTTCTTGCAACCACTGGTTTGGCGCATGCAAGAGATGTAGACACAACTACTCTGGCATAGTGGCTTTGTTGTTTGTGAGGCACATAAAACTTCATTTCCACCTCAAACTTAAAAGTTTGGATCCTGCCAGCTAGTTCGTTTATTCAATTTGAATGGCCACCCATTTCAACAAGTGACTCTGGGCAGCAAACAGTCCTAAAATAAATTAAAGCAATTCCTATCCCAAAAATAAAGATTAATTTTTTTAAACTGTTAAAATTAAAATGTAGCTCTCCTGCCCATGTTTAAGCCCTTGGATCTATCTGTACATTTCTATTCCTGGGAGAAGGGGATGTGTCCATCTCCTATAAGCTTATCAATAAAAAATAAATCATTTGTATTAAAGTTTATTGAGGGCTTCTATGGCTTCTATGGCATCACCACCATCATTTATTATTTATAAAAAGCTTAAAATACACTGGCACTGTTCATGAATAAAATGTGCAGAACCTTGACTGCAAGCTCACAACTGAAGACACATGCTAGGAAAACAGAATTTTGTTCTTTTTGATGAGATAAAATGGAAGCAAGAGTTTAAAATTCCTGAGTAATTAACTTAACAATAAGCACAGAATGTTTAAACCCGTACAAATAGAACATCATGAAAAGTATGCAGGAAGGGGAATCATCACATTTTTAATAATTTCTTAAAGTGAGACAAAGGGAGTGCTAGCTGAATACTTAAAGCAGCCTTTTCTAGTCTGGTCTCATACCCTTACTGAGTTGGACCACGATTCCCATCACTCCGGGTCAAGAATGCCCTTCTGTTGAAAATTGTACCTCTACACATCCGGAAGGCATCACGTCGAGCAATATTAGCCTCCAAGGGGAAGATTATGTGCTCTGAGGGCCAAGAGATAAAGGAAACAGAGATAAAATGATACATAGGAAATAAGGTTTAGTGAGCCACAGTATGTGATGAGGAGAAGGACCACAGAGAAGAAAAGGAAGAAAAATGATGAAGATAAATAAGAAGATTCATGAAGAGACAGGAACTATAAATGTAGGTAGCCCAACACAGGAAGTCACTGGAATGAAACATGTAGAACTATAATATGCTTAACGAAGAAGAAAAAAGGGAACACATGAAATATGGGGTAGGCTTAAACAGAGGCTACAACAAGATGAGAAAGCAGGATTTTACATGCTTATACTATCTGTGACCCCAACATTATTGAGTCACAATGGAATGTCTCTCTTAATTAGAATGGCATGCAGAACATGTTGTCTAAGCACATTTCTTATTAGGTGGTACAAATTAGAGGCAGCATCCTATTTTAGAATCAGGTTGATACGCTAACATTGTGTGGTATTCCACAAGGTTTGATGCTCTTTCCTCTCCTATTCACTATCTACCCAAGACTGCTGTGTGAACTTATCCATCACCATGAGGTGAAGTATCATCAATATGCTGATAATACCCAATTATACATCTCTGCTCCTGGAAAATTACTACGTGTGTTATTCCAGTTTCTGGAGGCTGTAAGGATCTGGATGGACAACAATAGGCTTCAACTAAACCTGGCAAGTGGCTTTGGGTTTTGGGGTCCTCCACTTCTGGGACTATGCCATCTTTGGTGCTGGATGCGATATTGCTGTCCCAAACAGATCTTGTGCACAATCTAGGAATCCTCCTTGACTCCCAACTCTTGCTTGATGAGCAAATATCAGTCGTGGCTAGAAGCGCCTTTGCTCAATTTTGTACTATGCATCAGTAGCAACTGTTCCTAGACTGAGGAGCACTGCTGATTGTCACTCATGCCCTGATCACCTTTCAGTTGAACTGCTGTAATGTTTTTCTGCTCTTGAAGAATATCTGGAAACTTCAACTGTGCAAAATGCAGTAGTGTAGGCAATTTTGTGTTTCCAGTAGAACACACATTATACCCTGCTTTGCAAGCTGCACTGGTTCTCCATTTATATCTGGGTCCAATTGAAGGTCTGGTGTTGAGATGGGATTATCTGAGAAATCCCTCTCTCCAGTGACATCTTCCTATCCCATCAGATCCAGCAAAAGGGGTCTGTTATGAGTTCTGTCATCTAGGGAGCTTCATTTGGCAAGTCCTAGGCAATGGGTTTTTCTCCTGTGGTGCCGTGCAGAATATTCTCCCATCCAAGGTGAGGCTGGATCCATCATTTTTGAATTTCTGAAGGTCCCTGGAGACTTGGTTTGATTGGCAGGCCTGGGGAATCCCAGGACTGACAAAGTAATGAAGTAACTCTGTTGTCGTTGTTGTTTTTGTTATTAACTTCCTTTCATCTCCTACTTATTGTTTTAGCTTTGCTTTTATAATTTATTTTATTATTATCATTTGTTATTATTATTCATATTAGTTAGTTTATTTATTATTTATTATTAAATTTGTTTGCCACCCATCTTACCACAAGGTGATTTTGGGTGGCTTGCAATGTTAAAAAGAATAAAACAATACAACAAATCTATAATAAAAATAAACACTATAAAAATACAATTTTATTGTATACCACCCCAAGTATCGTGCTTTGTGACATATTTTGTGTTTTGTGAGATGAGTGGCTATGTAAATTGGATAGATGGATGGATGGATGGATGGATGGATGGATGGATGGACGGACGGACAGACAGACAGACAGTGTGATCTTGTCCCCAGGCTCTATGGAGTTTGTCATATTCACTAACTCAACTGCATGATAAATAGTATGTATGGTAGACAACCTCTAAAAATTATTTATTTGTTTGTTTGTTTGTTTGTCAAACATGTACAAGATAACAAGTGCAGGTATGAACATAAACATGAACAAAGGAAGTAAATACTTCCTGTAAGTAAATGAACAAAGGAAGTAGATAAGTAAACCCACCAGGCTCAAGGTTGACTCAGCCTTCCATCCTCTCGGGGTAGGTAAATTGAGGACCCAAGATTGTTGGGGGCAATAAGCTGACTTTGTAAAAATGCCGCTTGGGGCGGGCCAAAAAGCCCTAGTAATAAGCAGGCATATACAATGGAATGAAGCCTATTGCTGAGCACATTGGGTTGTGCTCCATAGATTGTAAGCTGCCCTGAGTCTCCGGAGAAGGTGAATAAAAAAACAACAGATAAATGGGGACAGTAAGACAGGGATGGTAGGCATGCTGGTCCTTATACCGCCCCTTTAAGGACCTCTTAGGAATAGGGTGAGATCCACAGTAGACAGTTTGAGGTTGAAGCTGTGAGGGCTTGAGTTTGTAACAACTGAGTTGGGTAGGGTGTTCCAGGTGTTGATCGCTCTGTTGCTGAAGTCATATTTTCTGCAATCGAATTAGTATCAAACAGGGAGAAGATATTGTATTCCGTTTGAAATACCTGCACTGAATATCAGTGCATTCCCAAGTTCAATATGCTATCCTTGATTAAATAACGATATATATTCTGGTGCTTCACTACTTCAAAGAATGCCTTTTTTTCCCTTTGATACATCATTCTCGGAGCTCTTGAATCTCTAAAGGAAGTTCTACAGAATTTATCCTGTTGGGAGATGGGCTTGCCTTGATTTAGAAACCATTTGTTCAGTCATTCATTGCATTTTTATGCTCCCCTATAATAAGTTTCTCTAGGCAGGGATCAATAATATATAATATTATATATAATTGTTATTATTTTGGTTCTTCACACAGTCAGCCAGATATTCAGACTGGATTTGTGGATTTCCCCACCTATCAAGTCCTTCTCAATAGGCAGATATGGATGTGTTAAAAAATACCATTGCAGACTGTAAGCAGTTCTGAGTAAAGTTGCCTTTTGCAATTGACTGATGGTGAATTTGTCAATGCCGATAATGTTGAAGTGGTACTCCAGTTTTTTTGGGATTGCACCCAAGGCGCCTATTACTATTGGAACTACCTTTGCTTTCTTTTGCCACAATCCTTCTATTTCTATTTGCAGGTCTTTGTATTTTGTTATCTTCTTCAGTTCTTTCTCTTCTCTTCTGCAATCTCCAGATACTGCCACATCCATTATCCAGACTTTTCTTTTGTCTTTCTTATTGACAATTGTTAAATCTGGGGTTATGTAGCTGGTGTAGCTTCTGCAGCTTCTGCATTTCTATTACTTTCTCTTATGTTATGATCCCACCAGTTCTTGCTTGCAGGCAAATGGTATTTCTTATGAATTTTCCAATGCAGATTTCTTGCAAATCTTTCTGTAAACAATGGCACAACAATTACTGTGCATTCTTGTTGCAAAAGCTAACTAGATGGTCCATTGTTTCTTTGGCTTCTTTGCAGAAATGGCATTTGCTGTTGGTTGCTGTCTTCTCAATTCTGGCTTTATATGTATTTGTTCTTAAGGCTTGGTGTTATGCAGCCAAACCCCTCTGTCTCTTTCTTCAACTTTCCTGGTCTCAGCCATTGCCAGGTCTTGTTATTATCTGCTTTGTCTGCTATTTTTTAATGTACTGGCCATGTGATGCTTGGCCTCTCATATTGTTTTTCTGCTCTTCATCTGGTCTTTCTTGTAGGCCAATTTGATCTCTCAATACTGTAAGCCTTCCTGGCATACTAGCTTCATGCATCTTCTCTACTCTCCTTCAGATATTCTTCCAATACCCTTTTTTTTCTTCAAACCTTGCAACATTCCACATCCACCTATTTTCCTTGGTAGTCGAAGTCTTTTGCTGCAAGGATGAAGGGCATGAGTCATTGTGATGATTTTTCTGATCTTACTATCCAGGGATGTTAGTTCTGCTTGAGTCTAGTCCACTATTTTAGCTGTGTATCTAATGACTGGAATTCCCCAGGTGTTAATTGCCTTAATGGTAATTCATCCACAGAGTTTGGACTTTAAGATATTCTTCACTCTCTTGATGTATTCACTTCTAACCTTTTTAGTGTGCTTGAGGTCATCAGCTTGAAAGATGCCAAAATATTTGTAGCGATTGTCATCATCCAGACTTTGGTCTTATATCCATAGGGCATCTTGATTTCTTCAGTTTTCATTATTTTTTCTTTGATGGTGAGCATGGCCCATTTGTCCAGTCCAAACTCCACTGTAATAGCATGGCTGTATAGATGGCAGTGTTAAGCAGCAATTTTATTTCAGATGGTGTTTTTCCATACAGCTTCAGATTGTCCATGTAAAGAAGGTGGGATAGTCAGGCAGATGTTCTTTTATGTTTGATAGCCATGGCCTGACTTGTTCAGTATTGGTGACAGAGGAATCAGTGCAATGACAAGAAATAGAGGTGACAGTGGGTTTCCTTGAGAGAGATTCCTCTCTTGATATTAACCTCTCCCGTCTATCACCAATGACCAGAAACTGTGTCTTCCCTTGTGCCATCAATCTTTACACAAAGTTTCTGATGTTTCTACTGAGTCCTGCTATTTCTAGGTTCCTGTTTATCCAATCACGTGACAGGGAGTCAAATGCCTTCTTGTAATCAATCCATGCTACACACAAGTTGGCCTTCCTATTCTTGCAGTTTTCCAGAATCATTATGTCAGTTAAAGGTTGATCTTTTATTCCTCTGCTGTTTGGGCAGTTTCTCTTATGTATGTAGGTTTGAAGTCATTGGTTTAATTTGAACTGTTCTTGTAAAATGTTGGAAATGATTGGTTTAAAAAGTGCGGGAAAACCCTGCACTCTGATTGGCTGGCAACTGCGGCTGCTGGCTATAAGTAGCACAGCCCAGCCAAATTGGGTCCATTCTGAGCTGTAGTCACTAATAAACTAAGAGCTTGAAGCACTCCGCTCTGTCTCTTCATGCAAACTTAACACTGGCGAAGGTGGGATTCCCTGAAGAAGACGGAACAGAAGGAGAGCGAGATGGCTGCACTGAACACCCCCCCAGCCCCGTTCGATCTGACGGCAGAAGACTGGGAGTCGTATGCAGATCGCTTTCCAAATGTATCTGGAGGGAAACGATCTTGCCGACATTTCCGAGAAGCGAAGAGGGCAGTCTTCACGCACTGCGGTCCGGCAGTTTTCAAGATGGCGAAGGCATTGGCGGGAGCTGCAGACGGAAGGTAATGGACTGGCCTGACTTAGAAAACTGTTAAGAGCCCATTACGCCACAAGTATCGTGCCTCATTAAGAGACACGATTTTACCATCGGATCAAGGGGAAAGCAAAACGTAACGACTTTGTGGCAAGTTTAAGAGACATTGGGGGTGCATGAATTTAACAATTTAGAAGAGGCCATGCGCGATCGATTTGTTCTGGGCCTTAAAGACAAGGTGCTACAGAGCAAGTTATTACTGAAACCTAAGATCACGCTGAAGGAAGCAATAGAAGAGGCCTCTTCAGCAGAAGCTACCAAGTCCTCAGCAGCAGCCATGAAGAAAATCAACAAGGCCACAAGCCATCCTGATGTGGAAAAGTCCACAACAACTCATTGTGAGCAAATAGATTCTGAGTCAGACTGTAGTGAGGTGGAGGAAGGAATTTACAGACTCAGAATGGAGCAGGAAAAGAAAGACCTGGGAAGAAAGAGGCAAGATTTCTACTGCAGAGGTTGTGGGGAAGCCACCCCACACTGAATGCAAGTTTTAGACACCATTTGCCTCGTTGTGATAAAAGAGGACACCTAGCAAGAGTCTGCAAATCATCCAGAACTCCACCCAACAGAAGAAAGTTTGCTAAAAGCAAAGACAAAGAATTCAGGCCCAACAATCTCAGTGAGAAAATGGGGCGCAGCACAGAAGCAAATGGGAAGAATGAAACTCATCAAACAGTAACTATTGGTCATTCATCACCTTTAAGAAGCAGAAAAGTGCATCAAGGTACTTATTGAAGGAAGGCCTTGCCAAATGGAAGTGGACTCAGGCTCATACTATCTATGGTGTCATGGGACACTATTCACAGACTTCTTCCCAACATCCAGAAGAAGCACTTCAAGAAGCAAGCATTGACTCTTAAAGACTACCAAGGGAACAAGATTCCAGTAGTTGGAACAAGAGAATTCAACGTGAAATTCAAGGCCACACCAAACGCCTACCACTGACCATCGTGGACAAGGACCGCCAAGTCTGCTGGGCCTTGAGTGGTTCAACCCGCTGGGCATCGAGGTGACTGGCATCAATCACGTGAGCAACACTGAGTGGGAAGAGGCCTTGAAGTCTGAGTTTCCAGAGGTCTTCAGCGACGGATTAGGTGCTTGGGGACCCCATCACTTTTAACCTAGATCCCAAGGTACAACCAATCCGCTTAAAACCCAGAAGGGTCCCATTTGCCTTAAAGGAAAAAATTGATGCACAATTAGATAAACTAATAGCCCAAGGGTTTTAGAGCCCACTGATCACTCCAGGTGGGAGACACCCATAGTCACACCAGTCAAGGCTGATGGGTCTGTGAGAATCTGTGGAGACTACAAGGGACATTGAACCATGCGCTACAACAGAGCGCATATCCAGTTCCAGTAGTGCATCATTTATTACATTCTCTTGGAGGCACAGTTTTCCAATTGGACCTGGCACAGGCATATCAACAATTAACAGTTGATGATGCCACTGCAGAAGCCCAAACCATTGTGACCCATAGAGGTGCTTTCAAATGCAAAAGGTTGCATTTGAGGTGGCACCAGGCATCTTCCAAAGCCTTATGGAAAGAATGTTACAAGGGTTGCCAGGGTGGTGCCCTATTGATGACATTTTAATTTCTGAAAATGACACTCAGTTACACGAGACTCAGAGAAGTCTTAACCAGATTCAAAAAGCGGGTTAAAAGTCAAAGAAGAAAATGCACACTTAGAACAGATAAAGTGGAATTCTTGGGTTACATGATTGATAAACATGGCATCCACCCCACAGAGGCCAAAGTTCAGGCAATCAAAGAAGCCCCAGCAATACGTAACTGAACGAAGTACAACA
>SOZL01001317.1:24004-40748 GCA_009733165.1 Naja naja
GTGAGTTTGACATCCCTGATCTAGAGTGATGAGGAATTGATGCTGGGACCTGGGACCCCCCAGTGGGATGTAGGAAGTGGCATCCAAATGAGAGACTCATTAGGGTTTCTACCAGTGGTGGGATTCAATTTATTTTACTACCGGTTTCATGGGCGTGGCTTGGTGAGTGTGGCAGGGGAAGGATACTGTAAAATCTCCAGTCAGAGGTGATATTTGCTGGTTCTCTGAACTACTCACAATTTCCGCTACCAGTTCTCTAGAACTGGTCAGAACCTGCTGAATACCACCTCTGGTTTCTACCTAAAAGCCTTTCTAGCTTTATTTTCTCAGACATTTAAAAATCTTGTCATATTTTTAAACCAAATAACTTGGTGTTGTTTGAGTGTCTTGTTCTGTCCATTTGACTCCCAATAATTGTGGGTTTGTATCTGTGTTAGATTTCACTGTTTTGCTTTTGTGTTTTGCTTTATAATAATAATAATAATTTTGGTTGAATCATCTGACTGATTTACACCTACTTGTTGCCAAGTAGTTTAACAACATGCTACAAGGAGGTGAAATTAAAGAGTGTTAACATCTGGCAAAACCTACCTGCTAATAAAAGATCCAGCAAAAAGGGCAGCACCAGGCAACTACAGACTAATTACTTGCTTATCAACAACTTTAAATTGCTAACTGGTGTGGTAGTTGATGTCTTCCAACAGTATCTAGTTGAAAACAAGCTCTTTCCATCTGAGCTGAAAGGAAACTGTTAAGTTTGCATGAAGAGACAGACGCGGAGTGCTTCAAGCTCTTAGTTTATTAGTGACTACAGCTCAGAACAGACCCAATTTGGCTGGCTGGGCTGCTACTTATAGCCAGCAGCCGCGGTTGCAGCCAATCAGAGTGCAGGGTTTTCCGCACTTTTAAACCAATCATTTCCAACATTTTACAAGAACAGTTCAAACTAAACCAATGACTTCAAACCTACATACATAACAGAAACTGCCCAAACAGCAGAGGAATAAAAGATCAACCTTTAACTGACATAATGATTCTGGAAAACTGCAAGAATAGGAAGGCCAACTTGTGTGTAGCATGGATTGATTACAAGGACGCATTTGACTCCCTGTCACGTGATTGGATAAACAGGAACCTAGAAATAGCAGGACTCAGTAGAAACATCAGAAACTTTGTGTAAAGATTGATGGCACAAGGGAAGACACAGTTTCTGGTCATTGGTGATAGACCGGGAGAGGTTAATATCAAGAGAGGAATCTCTCTCAAGGAAACCCACTGTCACCTCTATTGCTTGTCATTGCACTGATTCCTCTGTCACCAATACTGAACAAGTCAGGCCATGGCTATCAAACATAAAAAGAACATCTGCCTGACTATCCCACCTTCTTTACATGGACAATCTGAAGCTGTATGGAAAAACACCATCTGAAATAGAATTGCTGCTTAACACTGCCATCTATACAGCCATGCTATTACAGTGGAGTTTGGACTGGACAAATGGGCCATGCTCACCATCAAAGAGGAAAAAATAATGAAAACTGAAGAAATCAAGATGCCCTATGGATATAAGACCAAAGTCTGGATGATGACAATCGCTACAAATATTTTGGCATCTTTCAAGCTGATGACCTCAAGCACACTAAAAAGGTTAGAAGTGAATACATCAAGAGAGTGAAGAATATCTTAAAGTCCAAACTCTGTGGATGAATTACCATTAAGGCAATTAACACCTGGGGAATTCCAGTCATTAGATACACAGCTAAAATAGTGGACTAGACTCAAGCAGAACTAACATCCCTGGATAGTAAGATCAGAAAAATCATCACAATGACTCATGCCCTTCATCCTTGCAGCAAAAAGACTCGACTACCAAGGAAAATAGGTGGATGTGGAATGTTGCAAGGTTTGAAGAAGAAAAAGGGTATTGGAAGAATATCTGAAGGAGAGTAGAGAAGATGCATGAAGCTAGTATGCCAGGAAGGCTTACCGAGTATTGGAGAGATCAAATTGGCCTACAAGAAAGACCAGATGAAGAGCAGAAAAACAATATGAGAAGGCCAAGCATCACATGGCCAGTACATTAAAAAATAGCAGACAAAGCAGATAATAACAAGACCTGGCAATGGCTGAGACCAGGAAAGTTGAAGAAAGAGACAGAGGGGTTTGGCTGCATAACACCAAGCCTTAAGAACAAATACATATAAAGCCAGAATTGAGAAGACAGCAACCAACAGCAAATGCCATTTCTGCAAAGAAGCCAAAGAAACAATGGACCATCTAGTTAGCTTTTGCAACAAGAATGCACAGTAATTGTTGTGCCATTGTTTACAGAAAGATTTGCAAGAAATCTGCATTGGAAAATTCATAAGAAATACCATTTGCCTGCAAGCAAGAACTGGTGGGATCATAACATAAGAGAAAGTAATAGAAATGCAGAAGCTGACAGGGACCAGCTACATAACCCCCAGATTTAACAATTGTCAATAAGAAAGACAAAAGAAAAGTCTGGATAATGGATGTGGCAGTATCTGGAGATTGCAGAAGAGAAGAGAAAGAACTGAAGAAGATAACAAAATACAAAGACCTGCAAATAGAAATAGAAGGATTGTGGCAAAAGAAAGCAAAGGTAGTTCCAATAGTAATAGGCTTGGGTGCAATCCCAAAAAAACTGGAGCACCACTTCAACATTATCGGCATTGACAAATTCACCATCAGTCAATTGCAAAAGGCAACTTTACTCAGAACTGCTTACAGTCTGCAATGGTATTTTTTAACACATCCATATCTGCCTATTGAGAAGGACTTGATAGGTGGGGAAATCCACAAATCCAGTCTGAATATCTGGCTGACTGTGTGAAGAACCAAAATAATAACAATTATATATAATATTATATATTATTGATCCCTGCCTAGAGAAACTTATTATAGGGGAGCATAAAAATGCAATGAATGACTGAACAAATGGTTTCTAAATCGAAGGCAAGCCCATCTCCCAACAGGATAAATTCTGTAGAACTTCCTTTAGAGATTCAAGAGCTCCGAGAATGATGTATCAAAGGGGAAAAAAGGCATTCTTTGAAGTAGTGAAGCACCAGAATATATATCGTTATTTAATCAAGGATAGCATATTGTACTTGGGAATGCACTGATATTCAGTGCAGGTATTTCCAACGGAATACAATATCTTCTCCCTGTTTGATACTAATTCGATTGCAGAAAATATGACTTCAGCAACAGAGCGATCAACACCTGGAACACCCTACCCAACTCGGTTGTTACAAACTCAAGCCCTCACAGCTTCAACCTCAAACTGTCTACTGTGGATCTCACCCTATTCCTAAGAGGTCCTTAAAGGGGGCGTGTATAAGCGGACCAGCATGCCTACCATCCCTGTCTTACTGTCCCCATTTATCTGTTGTTTTTTTATTCACATTTATATGCCGCCCTTCTCCGAAGACTCAGGGCAGCTTACAATCTATGGAGCACAACCCAATGTGCTCAGCAATAGCCTTCATTCCATTGTATATGCCTGCTTATTACTAGGGCTTTTTGGCCTGCCCCAAGCGGCATTTTTACAAAGTCAGCTTATTGCCCCCAACGATCTTGGGTCCTCAATTTACCTACCCCGAGAGGATAGAAGGCTGAGTCAACCTTGAGCCTGGTGGCTTTACTTATTTACTTCCTTTGTTCATTTACTTACAGGAAGTATTTACTTCCTTTATTCATGTTTATGTTCATACCTGCACTTGTTATCTTGTACATGTTTGACAAACAAACAAACAAACAAATAAATAATTTTTAGAGGTTGTCTACCATACTATTTATCATGCAGTTGAGTTAGTGAATATGACAAACTCCATAGAGCCTGGGGACAAGATCACACTGTCTGTCTGTCTGTCTGTCCATCCATCCATCCATCCATCCATCCATCCATCCATCCATCTATCCAATTTACATAGCCACTCATCTCACAAAACACAAAATATGTCACAAAGCACGATACTTGGGGTGGTATACAATAAAATTGTATTTTTATAGTGTTTATTTTTATTATAGATTTGTTGTATTGTTTTATTCTTTTTAACATTGCAAGCCACCCAAAATCACCTTGTGGTAAGATGGGTGGCAAACAAATTTAATAATAAATAATAAATAAACTAACTAATATGAATAATAATAACAAATGATAATAATAAAATAAATTATAAAAGCAAAGCTAAAACAATAAGTAGGAGATGAAAGGAAGTTAATAACAAAAACAACAACGACAACAGAGTTACTTCATTACTTTGTCAGTCCTGGGATTCCCCAGGCCTGCCAATCAAACCAAGTCTCCAGGGACCTTCAGAAATTCAAAAATGATGGATCCAGCCTCACCTTGGATGGGAGAATATTCTGCAATGCGGCACCACAGGAGAAAAAACCCATTGCCTAGGACTTGCCAAATGAAGCTCCCTAGATGACAGAACTCATAACAGACCCCTTTTGCTGGATCTGATGGGATAGGAAGATGTCACTGGAGAGAGGTGATTTCTCAGATAATCCCATCTCAACACCAAGACCTTCAATTGGACCCAGATATAAATGGAGAACCAGTGCAGCTTGCAAAGCAAGGGTATAATGTGTGTTCTACTGGAAACACAAAATTGCCTACACTACTGCATTTTGCACAGTTGAAGTTTCCAGATATTCTTCAAGAGCAGCCACATGTAGAAAAACATTACAGTAGTTCAACTGAAAGGTGATCAGGGCATGAGTGACAATCAGCAGTGCTCCTCAGTCTAGGAACAGTTGCTACTGATGCATAGTACAAAATTGAGCAAAGGCGCTTCTAGCCACGACTGATATTTGCTCATCAAGCAAGAGTTGGGAGTCAAGGAGGATTCCTAGATTGTGCACAAGATCTGTTTGGGACAGCAATATCGCATCCAGCACCAAAGATGGCATAGTCCCAGAAGTGGAGGACCCCAAAACCCAAAGCCACTTGCCAGGGTTTAGTTGAAGCCTATTGTTGTCCATCCAGATCCTTACAGCCTCCAGAAACTGGAATAACACACGTAGTAATTTTCCAGGAGCAGAGATGTATAATTGGGTATTATCAGCATATTGATGATACTTCACCTCATGGTGATGGATAAGTTCACACAGCAGTCTTGGGTAGATAGTGAATAGGAGAGGAAAGAGCATCAAACCTTGTGGAATACCACACAATGTTAGCGTATCAACCTGATTCTAAAATAGGATGCTGCCTCTAATTTGTACCACCTAATAAGAAATGTGCTTAGACAACATGTTCTGCATGCCATTCTAATTAAGAGAGACATTCCATTGTGACTCAATAATGTTGGGGTCACGCAGATAGTATAAGCATGTAAAATCCTGCTTTCTCATCTTGTTGTAGCCTCTGTTTAAGCCTACCCCATATTTCATGTGTTCCCTTTTTTTCTTCTTCACGTTAAGCATATTATAGTTCTACATGTTTCATTCCAGTGACTTCCTGTGTTGGGCTACCTACATTTATAGTTCCTGTCTCTTCATGAATCTTCTTATTTATCTTCATCATTTTTCTTCCTTTTCTTCACTGTGGTCCTTCTCCTCATCACATACTGTGGCTCACTAAACCTTATTTCCTATGTATCATTTTATCTCTGTTTCCTTTATCTCTTGGCCCTCAGAGCACATAATCTTCCCCTTGGAGGCTAATATTGCTCGACGTGATGCCTTCCGGATGTGTAGAGGTACAATTTTCAACAGAAGGGCATTCTTGACCCGGAGTGATGGGAATCGTGGTCCAACTCAGTAAGGGTATGAGACCAGACTAGAAAAGGCTGCTTTAAGTATTCAGCTAGCACTCCCTTTGTCTCACTTTAAGAAATTATTAAAATGTGATGATTCCCTTCCTGCATACTTTTCATGATGTTCTATTTGTACGGCTTTAAACATTCTGTGCTTATTGTTAAGTTAATTACTCAGGAATTTTAAACTCTTGCTTCCATTTTATCTCATCAAAAAGAACAAAATTCTGTTTTCCTAGCATGTGTCTTCAGTTGTGAGCTTACAGTCAAGGTTCTGCACATTTTATTCATGAACAGTGCCAGTGTATTTTAAGCTTTTTATAAATAATAAATGATGGTGGTGATGCCATAGAAGCCATAGAAGCCCTCAATAAACTTTAATACAAATGATTTATTTTTTATTGATAAGCTTATAGGAGATGGACACATCCCCTTCTCCCAGGAATAGAAATGTACAGATAGATCCAAGGGCTTAAACATGGGCAGGAGAGCTACATTTTAATTTTAACAGTTTAAAAAAATTAATCTTTATTTTTGGGATAGGAATTGCTTTAATTTATTTTAGGACTGTTTGCTGCCCAGAGTCACTTGTTGAAATGGGTGGCCATTCAAATTGAATAAACGAACTAGCTGGCAAGATCCAAACTTTTAAGTTTGAGGTGGAAATGAAGTTTTATGTGCCTCACAAACAACAAAGCCACTATGCCAGAGTAGTTGTGTCTACATCTCTTGCATGCACCAAACCAGTGGTTGCAAGAAAAGAAGTGGCTGCAGCATAGTAGCTCAGGATCTTGCATGTCTGGAATTATTTATTATTTATTTATTATTTGAACTTATATGCCGCCCCATCTCCGAAGACTGGCTGACACAACTAAAACAAGAACAATAAATAGTTAAAAAACAATTAAATTAACTATAAGTTCAAACATTATACAACCCTAAAACCACCCCACACCCAAAGGGGTCACAGCCCGGGTTGGTCAAACAACCAGGTCTTTAACTCACGGCGAAGGTGCGAGATCGGGGCCAGGCGGAGCCCCAGAGGCAGTTGGTTCCAGAGGTCAGGAGCCGCGACAGAAAAGGCTGCGTCGGGAACCGCCAGGCGGCACTGACCGCCGCGGGACCCCGAGGAGTCCTGCCTATGAGGCGACCGGCATTTGATATTGGAAGAAGGCGCTCCCTTAAGTATTGAGGACCCATGTCATGAAGGACTTTATATGTTAACACCAAAACCTTGAATCTCACCGGGCGCAACCGGCAACCAATGCAGGCAGCAGGAGGGTCGTATGGGAGAACCGGGTAACTCCATCACCACCACGCCGCATTCTGCACCAGCTGCAATCTCGGATGGTATGCAAGGGCAGTCCCAAATAGAGAGCGTTGCAGTAGTCAAGCCTAGAGGTAACAAGGGCATGAGTGACCGTCGCAGGCGTCCGGTCCAGAAAGGGCGAGTTGTCGAACCAAGCGGAGCTGGGCAAAGGCCCCCTGGCAACAGCCCCACCTGCTCTCCAGGCGGAGCCATCCAGGAGGACCCCAGATTCCGCGCCCTATCCACAGGGTAACACCTCCCCCTATGGCCAAAGATGGATAATCTAAACTGGGCGGGACCCGGTATGCATAGCCACTCAGTCTTGGCGGGTTGAGTCGCTCATCCAGCTCCGCACGCATCCAAACACCGAGTCATCAGGAGAGGGCATCACTGATCTGGTCTGGGGTGGAAATGTACAGCTGAGTATCATCAGCGTGATGATGAATTTCACCCCAAAACCACGGATGATCTCACCCAGCGGCTTCATGTAGATGTTAAACAAAAGGGAAAGGACCGACCCCTGAGGGACCCCACAAGAGAGCACCCTAGGGGACGACCTGACCCCCGCCAACACCGATTGCAGCCCGAGAGGTAGGAGGAGAACCACCGAACAGTGCCCCCCACTCCCAACCCCTCAAGGCGACGCAAAAGGATACCATGGTCGATGGTATGAGAAGCAGCTGAGAGGTCTAATAGGACCAGGACAGAGGAAAACCCTATCCCGAGCCCTCCAGAGATCATCCATCAGCGACCAATGCCGTCTCCGTGCTATACCGGGTCGGAAGCCCGATTGATCTGGATCTAGGTAGTCCGCTTCATCCAGGAAAAGCGAACCTGCTGAGCCACCACTCTCAACAACCTTCGCCAAAAGGGTTGGAGACTGGACGAGTTGTCTAACACAGTCGGGTCCAGGGCAGGCTTCTTCAGGAGGCACCACCGCCTCTTTCAAGGCGGCAAAAGACACCTCCCTCAAGGAAGCGTGATAACTGCCCGAGCCAACCGCGAGTGACCTCCCTGGCGCATAAGCCAGCCAGGAGGACCGGGTCCAATAAACATGTGGTGGAACTCATTCGCCGCATAATCCTGTCCACATCATCCTCGGAAACCGGATCGAACTCCCAGATAACAATAGCCAGACTCCCACCCCTTCCCCAGACCACTGCAAATCAGAGGACAACCCGTCCCAATCACGAGCAATCTTATCCGACAGATGTTGAACAAATGCCTCAGCCTTACCAGCGGGTCCAGCCCCCCTCTGAATGAAGGAGGGAGTAACCCGAAACAGAGGCGGCGGGCGATGTCTGCGGGCTATGAGAGTGGAGAGATAAGATCTTCTGCGCCTCTCTCATAGCTACCAGGTAAGTCCCAATAAAGGCTCTTAGCTGGGATCGGTCGGACTGGGAGCGGGTGGACCTCCACCTGCTCTCTAACCCCCTCCGACGGCTTCATCTCGGAGCTCCTCAGTATACCAAGGAGCAAACCGGGATCCACGGCGCAAGGGGACGCATGGGGACAACCCTGTCAAGAGCCTCTGGCGCAGCCCGTTGCCAGGCCACTGCCAGATCCTCGGCAGAGCTGTGGGCAAGGGAAGAAGGAAAAACCCCAGTTCTGCCTGGAACCTCTCAGGGTCCATCAGGCTTGGGGCGGAACCATCTTAGTGGCTCCTCATCCCAGCAGTGGGGAGCGCCTGTTGGAAGACCAGCCGAGATAGTGATCAGACCATGGAACAGGCAAAGTCGTAATAGTGACCTGCCCTCTGTCACTCCGCCACTGTTCAGAGACAAAAACAAGCTCAGAATTCTCTGAGCTTGGCTTGGGGAATTACAAACATTTGACTACCCTATTAGGCAAAGCAACCATAACTGAATTCAAAAACAACTTACCCTAAAATGTGATAGGCTTGTCTGAAACTCAATGTTTCATGTGAGAACAGCCACTGTGTAATAGAATAACAGAATAACTCCAAGGTCTTCAAGTCCAGCCCTCTACCATTTAAGACAAATGGTTTTCTAATCTCTTCTTAAAATCCTCCAGTGTTGGGGCACCCACACCTTTTGGGAGCAAGTCGTTCCACTGATTAATTGTTCTGACTGTCAAGAATTTTTATTGTTATTTCTAGATTGGTTCTCTCCTTGATTAGTGTCCATCCATTGCTTCTTGTCCTGTCTTTAGCTGCTTTGGAGAACAGGTTGATGACGATCGCTCTTCTTTGTGGATGACTTACAGTGCAACAATACAATACGTAGGACAGATGGACCCTTTCCCCTTCTCAGTCTGCACCATATCTGGTGGGCAGGCTTTCCTGAATTGCTGAAAGCTTTCTGTGAAGGAACCTAAAACTTCTTTTGCTTCTGAGCTAGTGGAATTATTGTTCAAGAAGAAGCAAGAAAAGAAGAAAACCCATTTTATCATAATCAGGTATATTAAGAATGCAGATTATGCCATTTCAAGGGTAGCATTGCTCAGCCAGTTTCATCCCAAGGTGGCCAGCTGGGGTTGGTCTCCAGTGGTGGGATTCAAATAATTTAACAACCAGTTCTCTGCCCTAATGATTTCTTCCAACAACCAGTTCACCAAACTGCTCAGAAAGATAACAACTGGTTCTCCCAAAGTGGTACGAACTGGCTGAATCACACCACTGTTGGTCTCTGTCCCAAGCATGACCCGATTCTCATCTTAGTCAGAGAAGAAAACTTGGGAGGAAGGCAGAGAGGGACAACCTAGGCTGTTCACAACTTTTTATTTTATTTTATTTATTTTATTTATTTATTTGATTGTCAGTCACTTACAAGATAATAGGTACAAGCATAAACATGAGGAAGACTACAGGAAATAGGTAGAAATAAATGGGGACAATAGGACAGGGACGGTAGGAAATGATTGTGCACTTATGCATGCCCCCTACAGGCCTCTTAGGAATCCCAGTAAACAGTGTGCAGAGGAGGCAGCAGCTGGGATCAACCTGAATCCAGCATGTTGAATGAGAGCAGAGAGGAATCCATAACAGGCAGAAGAATGGAGCAAAAGGGATTAACAATGCTGGCTCCGGATAGCAAGCACGAAGCATGGTCGCTGGGCTACAGCAACCTTTTCCCAACCTTGTTTACAATCCTGAAATCTTTCTCTGCTGCTTTGTGCCTGCGTTTTCCTTTCACGCCTTCCCCACCGTCTCCCGCAAGATCAGGTGTACTTGCTTCAGGGATGGTGTTTTTGTGTTGAACTGTAATGAGATTTCTGCTTGGCTGCGTAGAGAAAGGATCCAAAGCAGACGTCTCATGATGTCTCCCCGCACCATGCTTCCAGTCAGTCTGATGTAACTCTTTTCTGCCAGTTGACTCTTCTGAAAAGCAGGCCTCTGTCATATCCAGCCAGAATTTGTGCAACACAGGGCAGGGAATTAAAACAACAAGAACAACAATACGGTGATAGCAACTAGGTGGAATGCTAAACTATTCTGAAGGTGAGCATTCTGAAGCCCCAGGGTCTTGTCCTCTCTTTGCAGCCCTCAATAACCTTTTCAAGAAAAAAATGGTGCAAAGTCTCCTGTCATTTTGAGGTAGGGCATAACGAGAACTATAATGTAGACACCAGATTAAGTTTGACAACAATCAGAGGAAACTAAAATCCCATTCAGTCAGGATGAATGGAAGACCAGCAGGTCCTGGCTCTGCCATTTATCTGTATGACACAGATTCATTGTAGCCTCCATTTCAGAGGTGTTATTCAGCAGGTTCTGACCAGTTATGGAGAATCGGTAGCAGAAATTTGGAGTAGTTCGGACTTGTAGAACCGGCAAATACCACCTCTGACTGGCCCCACCCCTATCTATTCTCTGCTTCCTGAGTCCCAGCTGATCGGCTGGGTCTTCTTTTGTTGCCCTGCACAGGAGAACAGAGCTGGAAAGCAGGTTAGTGGGGTGGGGTGGGAATGAAATTTTACAGCATCCTTCCTGGAGTGGGGTGGGAATGGAGATTTTGCAGTATCCTTCCCCTACCATGCCCACCAAGCCATGCCACACCCACCAAACCAACCGGTAGTAAAAATTTTGGGATCCCACCACTGCTCCAGATATCTAAAGTTTTGCAAGTAATCTAGTATTAATGGATCATTTTACTTTCTCTGCATGACCTCCTCCCATCTCCTCTTCCAACATGAAACTGGGAAACATAGTTAGGTTTTAATAATGACTATCTGAACAAGGCAGGATAATAAATTAAGATTTGAAATTAGCCTGCAGGGACAAACCAGGGTACATCTGTTTAGAAAACATTCTAAACATTCATTTCTAAACCATTCACTTTGCTTAGTGGAAAATGGAAGCAGATAGCAACTCAAGGAAATGAATATGAGTATCGAGAAACATTGTGAGACAATTCTTATTCACATATCAATAAAATAATATTTAGCATTTCATTCAAATGCAACACCATGGATGTGTGTTGATATACAAGACATCTGTCCTGCTATTCTGCTGCTGAGATCTTGGTTATAGACTGCCACACCTGGGAGTCAGGAGAAATCTTTTTAGTTGGATAGCTTGGAGAACACAGGATACATCTCTGCAACTTTAATGCCAAAACTATACTTTGGAGGCTCAAAGAAGAAAGCAGATTCTGACACCTGTCTCAGAGCTATCCAGCATCTCAGTAGTAGGCTAAGCAGATGTACACTCAGCCTTTCTCCCTCCTTGAGGCTAGAATGTGACAAAGGAACGAGGAAAATCAAGCAGTGGGGAGAAGAAAGATGTGGAATAAGAGACTTGCACAAAAACAATGTATAACGTAGATGAATTTTTCCCAACTGAAAGTCCACACATTTTTAGCAACTGTAGTCCACACATCTTTAGCAACTGAAGTCCACACATCTTAAAGGTGCCAAGGTTGGGAACCATTGATCTAGAATATAAGATTGTTAAGACAAACCTAGATTTAAGGCTGGACTAAAAATAATGTGTTGGTTATAGGAAAACAGATATAGGTAAAGCACCTCTAAATTGTTCATGATTTCAAGAGCAATTGGACAATTTAGTCATCACTTTTACATCCTGCCTTTTGCTTTAGGAGTTCTGTTTGACGATTGTTGGATTATTTCTCTCTGTATTCTTCAGTAAAGGGACTTCGGCAGAAATGGCAGGTCAGAATTATGTATGTAATAGCATACACACTTCAAGGTGCTGGTGTTGACCTATAAAGCCTTTCATGGCTTAGGGCCGGGATACTTGCGGGAGACCCTGCTGCCAGCAACTGTTTCCCATCGTCTTGTGCGCTCTCACAGACAGGGCCTCCTTGGGGTTCCGTCAGCCAGACAATGTCAGCTGGCAACCCCTAGGGGTAGGGCCTTCTCTGTGGGAGCGACCACCCTATGGAACCAGCTGCCCCTGGAGCTTTGGGTGACCCCTGACCTCCGCTCTTTCCGTCGGGGCTTTAAAACATGGTTGTTCCAACTCGTCGACCTGGACTCTTGTTTTGGACTGCAAATTGGGTTTCTTGTTTAATTTCTTTTTAATTGTATATTTTGCACTGTTTTTATGATTGTATGCCTGAGTCCTCAGGAGATGGGGTGCTTAAAATCCAATTAATAAAATAAAATAAATAAATTTAGGCTCCAGGTGTTCAAGTGAGAGAGTGCGGATTTCAATACTTTTGTAGTGTTTCTTGTTAGCGAACCAGTTTGTCCAGTCATGAATTTTAAGATGAGAGCTTTGAATGGAGTTTCAGAGCTTTTCCTACTTCTTAAACTAAATGTAAGTCTCCTGAAAATCAAGCTTGATTCGAGCAATGTATGTTTAGCTGAGCTCCTGCCCTTTCAATGCGTTACCTTATAATAGTATATTTAAATTACTTTTGCTCCTTTTGGTTAATTTTTTAGTTAAAATGAGTATATACTATTTTACAGTAGACTTATTAACTGTCGATTAGACTTATTAGATCTTTTAAATCTAATAATAATTTCTTCTGGTAAGACAAATATGGAGGCAAAGAGGGTAAAAGATTTTGAGTGGATATGAACAACTTGGGAAAAGAAACATCACCTCATCAGCCCAGGCTCCCTTTCTTCAACCCAACAATCAAAGGCAGAAGAACTTATGAAAGGAATCTGTAAGTAAAATAAATTTCCCTGCCATCTTTAACAAATTTGCAGCCCTTGAATCACTTGAATGGGACCTTCAAACAGAACTGGAAAAAACAACAGCTGCTAAATCTTTTCACTATCTGTCAGAGAAGAGCTAAATGAGAATCTGGATTTTAAATCTAATAATAATTTCTTCTGGTAAGACAAATATGGAGGCAAAGAGGCAAGTAAAAGATTTTGAGTGGATATGAACAACTTGGGAAAAGAAAGAAACATCACCTCATCAGCCCAGGCTCCCTTTCTTCAACCCAACAATCAAAGGCAGAAGAACTTATGAAAGGAATCTGTAAGTAAAATAAATTTCCCTGCCATCTTTTTGAGTGGATATGAACAACTTGGGAAAAGAAAGAAACATCACCTCATCAGCCCAGGCTCCCTTTCTTCAACCCAACAATCAAAGGCAGAAGAACTTATGAAAGGAATCTGTAAGTAAAATAAATTTCCCTGCCATCTTTAACAAATTTGCAGCCCTTGAATCACTTGAATGGGACCTTCAAACAGAACTGGAAAAAACAACAGCTGCTAAATCTTTCACTATCTGTCAGAGAAGAGCTAAATGAGAATCTGGATTTTCTCCCAGTCTCTCACTGTGCATCTCCAGTGCAACTTGCTAGTTCACCTGCTAACCTCCAGGGAAATAAAAAAAAATAAGCTTAAAAATAAGATGCAAAATCAGAATATGGACAGACTCCTGTGGGAAAATTCAATGGAGTTTATGGCAAAGTGATGCTTTCTTGCGTTGCAAACTGTTATTTCATTATTTGAGCAGCTGTCAGGTATAAAATATGACCTGGAATTGCTGGAGGGAAAAACAACTTTGAAGGGCACAGGTAGATCCTTTGTGGGATGTAGGTAAGATTTTAGGCAAAGAAAGATGCACAGGGAACAGTACAAACAATTTTTTTCCAGATCAATTCTTGCTGCTCTCAAAGGAACAGCAAACGTCCAGTTAAGGTTTGATATAGAAATGCCTACAATGTAGATAAGAGCTTAGAGGGTAATGATAAACTACCTGCTAAAAACCCAATTCCTTCGAGTTGGATTGACCTCTTTAATTTTAATAGACAATTTTTGGAAACAGGCTGTAGAGCAGAAGTGGGCATTATATGGGCCTTGTATACCATTCCTAATTTCTTTAGGACATCACCAAACCAAATAACTGTTTACTCAAAGAATAAGGGATATGGAATTTCAGGCTGAAGTGAAAAGGCTGCTCCAAAATAGATAAATAAGGACACTTGGGAACCAGCTAGGTATCTGTAAAATCTAACTTTCCCAAGCTGAGAGTGGCATTTTTCAAAGCCTGGCATAACATCCTATATCCACACTGCTGCCAGGCAGATACTCAAAACCTCAATAACCGAGCGGAGCTGCCCATGTGGTGGCAAGGAGATCGAAACCATTTTGCATGTATTACTACACTATAAATTCTACAGGAATATCAGATCTGCTTATATGCTACTTTGAATATGTAAATTTCTGGGAAGAGCAGAAAATTTCTATTTGAACCATCTTCTAGAACAGGAGTCTCCAACTTTGGCAACTTTAAGACTTGTGGACTTCAACTCCCAGAGTTCCTCAGCTAGCTTTAGAAGATTCGAAACCGTTTATCACCTATGCAGTAGCCAAATTCTGTGTTGCTGCAATGAAAATAAAGCATAACTACCGTGTTACAGAAAATAAGACACTGTCTTATATATTTTTTGGCTCCCAAAAACACTAGGTCTTATTTTCGGGTAGGTCTTATATATTTATGGTGCCTAATAGTGGGTGTGAGTGTGTAGGGGGGGGTGTTTCGGGTGCACGGTTGCTCCTGAAAAGTCTTCCTGGAACTGGAGATTTACACTAGGTCTTATTTTGGGGTAGGTCTTATATTAGGGCAGGTTTAGAAAATAGTGCTAGGTCTTACTTTCGGGGTAGGTCTTATTTTCGGGGAAACACAGTAGTTACAGAAAGAATCCCTTTTGTTTCATTTACCACTTTAGATGTAAACAACATACTAGCTATCTTTTTTTACTTCATACTGCAATATTTTAGATTTACACTTGCTCAGGTAATTAATGCACCATTATAGCAGTGTTTGTGCATGTCCGACATGGTGGCTGCTGGCTGAGTACGCTCCTGGGGGTGGCTGTTTGTCCTGGCGGCTTGTGGCGGTGAGGACCCTTCGGACTCTGCTGAGCTCTCCGGGCTCTTTCTTTGGGAGAGCTCAGGTGTGAAACCAACCTGGTTTCGGTCTGGTTGGAGCCACCGGTGAGTTTTGCCGGGAGTTTATTCCCGGCGCCGGTCCCGGCGGCGGAAAATGGTGGCTGTTCTGGCGGGGGCCGGGCGGCATTGAAGACCGGCGTTGAAGACTTCGGCAGCTCTTCAGCAGCTGCGGAGCCGATGGCGGCTAGGGCAGCAGTAATGACAGCAGCCTCTCTGGCGATGGTGGCGGCAGCAGTGGCGACTGGGGCGGCGGAGGCAGCATTGTCGGCTGCTTTGGCGGAGGCTCCGGCCACAGCGATGGCTCCCCAGCTGGAGAGGCTTAGAGGCGGCGGCAGCAGCTGCGATGTCGGAGAGCGCTGTGACAGTAGAGACTGCTGCGGCAGCGGCAATGGAGGCTATGGAGGCAGCGGAGCTGGTGGCTGCCTTATGGGGGTTCTGGCCACATTGGCTACTTTAACATCTTTGGTGGCCTCGTTGGCTTCGAAGGCTTCAGCAGCGGGGGCTATGCTGCCGGTGGCAGCGGTTTGCGTGCTGCCGCTGCTGTTGGCTTCTGGGCTGGCAGACGATACTCCCAGTGGTTTGGGGGGTGTTGTCGATGGCCAAATCCCCTGGGTGGCCCCCTTCTGCTTATCTGCTTTGAAGATCTTGTTGCCTAATTGCCTATCTGTTTTGAAGATCCTGTCAGCCTCAGTGGGAACCCTGGCAGATATTGTGGCCAAGCTGACACTGGCCTGGTGGGGTCGGAGTTTTGTTATTGACATCGGAGGCGAGACCAGCGGTTGGCCAGTTTTTTCAGCTCTGGACCTGGGCCTTGATGAGATTTTATAGCTACGTATCCTGGACTGTCTGTCTGGACTTCCTGCCTATTTTTTGTACCATTCTTGCTCGTCTATTATGTCTGCCCTTTGCTGCCTTAAGCTGCCCGGCCCCCTTGATTGCACTCTTGTAGGAGCAGTGGAGCAGTGTTATCTTTGTTTCAGTCGCTCTGGTCTTCAATCCATCTTGACCCTTTCCTTCCTCAGGATGCGGTCTCAGGTTGGGCCCCATTGTGGTGTGAGGACAATGGGAGGACTACCCTCTATTGTGAGAGAATGGAGGGTTTAATCATCAACCCACCAATTCCAATTTTACCCTGACCACCGTGGTGAGAGAGCGGTGGGCTGCCTATTGTGACTCTGGCCCTAAACCGAGTGTGTGAGGCCTGTTTATGGTGTGGAACTTTTTGGACATGGATACCTGGACCGTTTATTCTTCACCTAGACACTCTACATCAGTGTAATATCTATCACTTTGCCACGGG
>SOZL01001318.1:0-27407 GCA_009733165.1 Naja naja
GGGAGACAATGAGCCTGAGTGATCGTATGCGTGAGGCATCCCGGTCCAGATATGGGCAACTGGTGAACCAGCCAGACCTGGGCAAAGGCCCCTGGCCATGGCTCCCACCTGCTCCTCCAAGCTTGAGCCGCGAATCAGGAGGACCCCCAGATTTCATGCCCTGTCCACGGGGTAACACCTCTCCTCCCCATGACCAAAGATGGAACCTCCGAACTGGACCGGGATGTCGGTATGCACAGCCACTCTGTCTTGGCTGGGTTGAGTTGAAGCATCCTGTCCATCCAGATCCACACCACTTCCAAACAACGGGACATCACGAGAGAGCATCACTGATGTGGTCCTGGGAGATGTGAGACTGCATATCATCAGCATACTGATGATAACTCACCCAAAACCACGGATGATCTCACCCAGCAGCTTCATATAAATGTTGAACAAGAGAGGCGAGAGGACAGACCCCTGAGGTACCCACAAGTGAGAGACTTGGAGTCGACCTCTGCCCCCTGCCAACACCTGTGAACGCCCCGAGAGGTAGGAGGAGAACCACTGTAGGACAGTGCCCCCACTCCCAGCCCCGAGACGCCACAACAGGATACCATGGTCGATGGTATCAAAAGCAGCTGAGAGGTCTAACAGGACCAGGACAGAGGAAAAACCCCTGTCCCGAGCCCTAGAGAGATCATCAATCAGCGCCGACCAATGCTGTCTCCATGCTGTACCTGGGTCGGAAGCCCATTGGTATGGATCCAGGTAGTCCGCTTCTCCAGGAAAAGTGGCAATTGCTGGGCCACCATTTTCAACAACCTTCACTAAAAAGCGAAGGTTGGAGACCGGATGAAAGTTGTTCAACACGGCTGGGTCCAGGGCAGGCTTTTCAGAAGGCCTCACCACTTCTTTTCAAGGCGTGCAGGGAACAGCCTCTCCTTTAACGGTTGACCACTGTCTGGAGCCAGTCAGACGTGACCTCCCTGGAGGCATAAACCAACCAGGAAGGGCATGGGTCCAATAAACATGTGGTGGAACTCAGCCGCCGCATGATCCTGTCCACTTCATCCTCAGAAACAGGGTCAACTCAGTCCAGATTACATTAGCCAGACCGCTCGCCTCCCCTTCCTCAGACCACTGCAAGTCCGAAGCAACCCTTCCCGGATCCGAGCAATTTTATCCTGCAGATACAGACCAAATTCCTCAGCTCTGCTCTGCAGAGGGTCCACCACCTCCCCCAACTGTAAGAGGGAACGGGCACCCCAAACAGGGCAGCTGGGCTGATCATTCATGGATGCTATGAGGGCGGAGAAGTAAGATCTCCTCACCGCCCCCACAGTTACCAGGTAAGTCCTAATATGGGCTCTCAACTGGGCTCAGTCGATCCGACGGGTCGCCTCCACCTACTCTCTAGTCCCCTTCTACGACGCTTCATCTCCCGGAGCTCCTCGGTGTACCAGAGAGCTGACCAGGATCTGTGCTGAGTAAGGGGACGCATGAGGACAACCCTGTCAAGAGCCCCTGTGGCCGACTGTTGCCAGGTAGCGGCAAGGACCTCGGCAGGGCTGTGGGTGAGGGATGCAGGAAAAAACCCCAGTTCTGCCTGGAACCTCTCAGGGTCCATCAGGTGCCTGGGGCAGAACCATCTAAGTGGCTCCTCATCTCAGCAGTGTGGGGCGGCTTGATGGAAGACCAGCCGTAGGAGATAGTGGTCTGACCATGGAACGGGATGGGTTACTGTAACACCATCCCCCAGGCCACTTCGCCACCGCTCCGAGACAAAAACCAGGTCGAGCATATTGCCCCCTCGTGAGTCGGGCCAACTATTAACTGGGTCAGACCCATGGACTCCATGGAGGCCATAAATTCCTGGGCCAACCCCAACACCGCACCCAAGGAAGGCAGGTTGAAGTCCCCCAGAACTATAAGCTTGGGAACTCCACTGCCACCCCCGAGACGGCATCGAGCAGCCCAGGCAGGACGGCTGATACACAGCTGGGGGACAGGTATGTAAGCAGCATGCCCATCCGACCACTAGGCCTGAACCTCACCAGGAGGGACCCACACCCGCCTATCTCCGGAGCAGGGACCTCCCTTGGAAGCAGGGTCTCCTGAATAACAACAGCCACCCCTCCACCCCTTCCCTGGGGTCGAGACCAGTGCATAACCCGAAAACCTGGGGGGCAGATATTGACCAGAGGGACTCCACCCTCCGGCCCCAGCCAGGTCTCGGCGATGCAGGCCAGGTCCGCGGTCTCCTCCTCAATAGCCTCCTGCCTTATTCACCACAGACCTGGCATCAAAATACACCAGCCGGAGCCCAGGGGCCCTAGATCCCAAAACCCCCAGGAGTCAAGAAGAGGCCAAGGGGTCGGAGCGCGCCATGGTTCGGATGCAGCGGGGACGCGCTCCCCTAACCTGATACGGCCCCCCTCCCTTTGTGGAAATCCCACAAAGCTGATAAAACTTAAAACTACTACTAAAATTACCCCCGCCCACCATCAGTCTGGGTCGGCAAGTTGGAACAACCATGTTTTTAGGCCTCGGCGGAAAGATCGGAGGTCAGGGGCCACCTGAAGCTCCAGGGACAGCTGGTTCCATAGGGTGGGTGCTCCCACAGAGAAGGCCCTACTTCTGGGGGTCGCCAGCCGACACTGTCTAGCCGATGGCACCCCAAGGAGGCCCTGCTGGTGGAAGCGCATGGGATGTTGGGAAGCCATTATTGGCAGCAGGGACTCCCGCAAATACCTTGGTCCAATGCCATGTAGAGCTATATAGGTCAACACCAGCACCTTGAATCTCACCCGGAGGGTTGAGCCATTCAGCGTGATGTAGACTGCAGGATGGAGAACAGAAACTCTTAAGACGGGCTGGGAACAGGGTGTCAACAAATAAAACATTTCTATGGTCTTTTTAGAGTTGCCAACAGAAAGGGAGGGGGTGGGAAAGGGGTTTGAAAGAGCAGCACGGCAGCTCGGAAAGCGAAAGTGCATTCCACACATAGCTTTTCAGAGATAGTAACTAGGTGACTGAAGTTTCTGCCAAGCAAATATCTAACTGGAGAACATGATTGTTGACTCTGGGCTACCGGAGGGCAAAGCAGGGAAAGGCTGGATGCTTCACCCGCTCAGGGAAGGACCTGCTTAGCGGGCAAAGGGCAGCAGGATGGCAAAGGGAGGAAACTGGGCTGTTTTGTCCGCTCTGGAGCCCAGACATGTGGTGCCTGGCAAGCCCCCCCTCCCAAAATGGGACCAATTCCTAAATACGGCAGGTCTCTGCAACTGGAGGTCAGTGGAGCTGCCTCTGGAGGGGGGTCATGGGCAGTTGGGGCGGGTCTGACCCAGACTAGGCCCTGTGCTTACTTCAATTGCCCAGGGCACCTGGAGATGGCACAGGTCATCTCAAGGCCCCAACCCTTTAGTGACGGTTTGAAGTTACAAGGGCACTGAAAGAGCGACCTACGCCACTGAAGCATCCCCAGGGTCATGTGATCAACACTTGGCCATGTGGCAACTGGCATGGATTTATGACGCTGCAGAGCCCCGTCAGGGGTCCCCCTTTACTAGGTGCCTAGAGGCTGGTTCAGGCAGGCCCTTGCCAGGCAGGGGATGCCCAACATCCCACCCCACGGATTCCACCCGCTATGGAAAGCACTTTTCCTCCGTGTGCTGTTACCTTTAGAGATCTTGGCTGTTCTGGAGCAGGTTCTGGGGAGGAAGGGGAGAAGTTTAAAATCAGGCTGGGGGCCTGAGAAGCCCCTCCCCCACTTCCAACAAGGCACAGCTCAACACCGAGGCCCCGCTGGGCTCTTCTATGCCGGGAAGTTCTGGAGCCTTCCACCGTGGCTCTTTTCTTGAAGGCCAAGGGCTGCAGGGAAGGGCGTCTGCCTGGCTGTGAGGGACCCCTCCTCCCTCAGAGGCTGCCTTGGGGCCCTCCAGACTCGGGCCCCACCCCACAGAGGAAGCCACTCCTGGCAGGCGCCACTCCCATGGCATGTGGGAAACCGCTGCTGTGAGGCCTGGTGAGGGCAGGGGGTTTTGCAAGCCCCTCCCCACTGACTCTCCCCCAACAGCCCCAGGGGTTTACCTGTGGTCAGAAGTCGCCCAGGTTCTCCTGTGGTCAGAATCACCTGCAGAGAGGCTGAGATTCGAGGAGGAAAGGAAAAATGGGGCTGGGATGAGAAATAGCCTGTGAGCGATGCCCGTGAGCAGAAGCCACCTTGTTGGAAAATGCCCAGTGACCCCACCCCCAAAGACCATGGTTTGGGGGTATGGAAGAGGCAGCCCCCTTTCACCCAGCCAGAGGTTGGATGGAGCTGGATTGGGCCTGGCTTCCCAAGATCCCCAGTAGGAAGGGGGCAGAAGGAGGGCCCAGAACCCTCCAGAACTCCTGGGGCCTCCTGAGGGCCCAGGACCCCAGCCCTCCAAGGGCCTCTCACCTTTGTAACTGTCCACAATCTGCCTTACAGAAGCATTTTTTTCCAAGAGGGTCTGGAGTCTGCCTTGCAGCCTGGGAGAGGCGCCTCACGCGCCCACCACGTAACTCCCACCTGCAACAGAAGGAGGGTGGCCTCACACAGCTACCTGGCTGCCTCCCCACTGTGATCTGTTCGGGGGACACAACATCACCCCAGGCACTTCGTGCTTTCTCATCTTTAGAAACTTCTTGTGTGGTGTCTTTTATTTGGCTTCTTTTCGCCCTTGCGACCCCTAAATTGTCTCGGCGAGGGCTGAGACTTGTTCCTGCGGGAACCCAGGACAACATCAGCAGGGAACCTAGGACAACGAGTAAAGTGTTGCAGACCTTGCTGTGACATCTGGGGGCTCGTCCGGGATCCTGCTGAATTGTCCAGAGGCGTGATCATTGTCTAGTGATGCGTCACCTTCACCCTCATTGCTTACCCGTCCGGACGCGACAAAGTGCACATGTAAGTAATGGGCTCCTCAAACTCAAGGGACTCGTCAAAGCATAGGGATGAGCTCTATTCTCTGGTGAAGAAGGCTAATTGTTTGCAAAAGGTTAATGGCACCACTATCTATCCTCTTTCTAAGAAATCTCTTACCTCTTTCCTATCCTATATTCATGAGCTCTTCTACCACGGAGGAATCCCTGTCAAAGGTCTCTCCACCTCCGTATGAGTCTCCTACTGTCCCTGAAGTTGCCTCTGCTCCCCAGCAGACACAGTTTTCTGCTCCTGCAGCGCTTTCCCTCCTTCAGAGGATACAGACATGACTGCAGGAACTTTTTCTGCCTTGGTTGCTTCTTCCTCTCTTTCTAAGAACTGAACCTCCGCTTTCAGCTTACCCTATGACCATCCCTTCGGGGTGCTGGATCCATGAGAACATCAATGTGCGGATGCTTAAAAGTTTAAAAGAAGCTGTTACTTCCTACGGTATTCACTCTCATGTAATGCTTATGTAACTAGAATACAGGCAACTGCTCTCTTCTGATGCACTGGATGGCAGAACTGAAAGTGGAAGGCATGCCCTATTGATTTCAATAGTCCACAATTAGATCTGCTGATCAGAAGCATGGAATGAGACACAGATCTGTTAGGAAGCCCTCCATACAGTACAATGGGGCTGTTCAAAGGAAATATGGTTCATTTACTGTTATGTGTTAGGAAGAACTAAGAGAAGATGAAAATGTTTACTATTCTTTTCATGATGTGATTTTCATTAAAACTTCTTAGATGTGATGTATAATAATGTATAATAATTGCATGCAGAATTGAGCTTAGCTGTGTATGTATAATAATGTAAATAAGTGTATGCAGAATTGAATAGGATTAAATTGAAGAAAATATCCTTTACCTGTGTATAGCCCTAATTGGAATTGCTGAAGTTCAAAATAAATTAATTGTAACATGTTTGGCAACCAGAGAATTAAATTGGCTTTTTGGATTGGACTTAGAGTTGTGGGGGCAGATAGGCAGTGGTTCGGGCCCACAATCACCTTTGTGATTGGAACCGCTCCTTGAGTTTTCCCAATGCTCTGAGAACAAACTACAGGTGTTATTTTTAAAATGTGGAAACTTAAAGGGACAAACCCTCCTCAGGTCTGGAGGTATTGTGTGTGAGAATGTGTCTGTATGCAATCATTTCCAGCCCTGGGGATGAGATCCTCTACAATGGAGCTTATTGGCTCTCAGAAAAGAATTGTAAATATGCAAGCCGTATGATTACAGTGTAAATGTGTGAGTATGTTGATAGTAAAAAGGTGGTAGAAATGTTTGTGTATTGACCCCTATCCCAGATTGAAAGGAGAGTAAGAAAGAGTGTGAGAAAGGTCCGACCTGAGAAAGATAGGATTATTTGTGTGTGTATTTGTGTGTGCTTTACTCATGATGAAAATTATTTGTGTGTGATTTATTGGTGAAAAGAATATTGAGTGGAAAAATGGATGAGATTTTTTTAAACATTCCCCTTCTTGTCTTCGCTGGTTGTTGTAGGGTGGAGGCGGGGGAGAATGAGGCTTTACATTCCCCTTCTTGTCTTCGCTGGTTGTTGTAGGGGTGGAGGCGGGGAGAATGAGGCTTTGATCACTTTAACTTTTTCTCTGCTTTGAGTTTTTCCTTGAAAAAGGCGAGGTTAGAAAATAACTTTTTATAGGTTACATAGCTTCATCTCCTGATTTTTAGAGATTTTCACACAAAGGAGCCTCAGATAGATAGGCTGAGATTGGCAAATTGCCTGGAACGTTATCTGTAAAGGTGGCTCGGTTCCCAGGTGGGCAATTTGCCCGGATCTTTGAAGATGACTCAGTTCCCAGTTTCAGCAAAGGGAATCAAAATTTAAAACTAGCTGCACTTTGTACATGCTCTTAATCCATATTCTGATTAAAGCAGAGAATTGACACTAAAATTTGACTCCATCTGGAGGGTTTACAACAAGAACTGGAGAATGCATGGCTATTGCCAGCACAACAGGTAAAGTCATGAAAGGTTTACAATGGGCTTTGCAAATAACTTTTTCTTCTAATTTTTGATAAGTACAGTAAGGTATAAATGGTGGAGTTATGTAAAGTCTGATTTTCAATTTTATTTTCAGAATAACTTATCTCTTCAATGTCCTTTGCCTGACTATCTAAGCTGTATTGTTTGCCTAAAGAACTTTGGCTTGCTTACTTAATGACTTCTTCCTTTACAAGGATTCTCATGATGATACCTGGAAAGTGTCCTGCTATTTTAACTTTCAAAACTTTTTCTCAACAGCCTTTCAACTTAATCTCTGACTCTCATTATGTGTGTCAAATTATTTTTAATCTTCCAGGTGCTTATATTATGCCCAGGATTTACCCTAATCATGATCTTATTTTTAATTTTGCAACAGCTACTACAAGACCGAAGATATTTCTTACATAGGTAGTCACTTGACCCTTTCTGGGCCTCTTTCTTAAGGCTATTGCTTTGTTGATTTTTTTCAATCACTCTTTTTCATCAAACTGCTAAAGGCCTGGCACAAGCTTGCCATATTCCAGTTACTCAAGACAAGCAGAATTGTCTGCCTTCAATCTTGCTCTTTCAATGTTTCCCAATCAGCCCCTTAACATTATTACAGATAGTCTGTATGTTTCACATCTGGTCTCTTGTATATACGATGCTTACATTTCTCCCTCAACCCCTGTCCCTTTAATGAGACTTTTTACAGCTCCAGGATTTGTTACATCTCCGTGCTCATCCACTGTTTGTAGCTCATATTAGAAGTCATCAACATCTTCCTGGATTTTTATCAGAAGGAAATCATATGGCAGATGAGGCATGTAAAACCAACCCGTCCTCCTGTCTGTATACCTTAACAGCAGGAGAAAGCCATGACTATTTTCATCAGAACAAAAAGGCTCTTGTCAAGCAATTTGGTATTACCCATCAAGAAGCCTCTGCCATAATTCAGCAATGTCCAACATGCAGTCTACAGGCATCTGCAATCCCACAAGGGGTCAACCCCAGGGGTACTAGTGCTTGTGAGACATGGCAAATGGATGTAACTCAATATCCATCCTTTGCCCTTGGAAATTCATTCATGTTTCCATTGATACGTATTCAGGTTTCATCATGGCAACCTTGCAAAGGGTGAAACCAAAACAAGTTATTAATCATTGTATTCGACTTTCGTAACGTTGGGATGTCCAAAACTCTAAAACTGACAATGGACCAGCTTATACGAGCTCTGCCTTTGCACAATTTTGCCATCGCTGGTCAATAATCCATAAATTCGGCATTCCTTTCAATAGCCAGGGCCAGGCCATTATAGAGAGAGCAAATTTGACTCTTAAACGGGCCTTGGACAGACACTTGGGGTCAAAAGGCATCAGCCCCCCGACACTCCCGGCGTTGCAAAATGTATTAAATGTTAGCTTGTATTCATTGAATTTTCTTAACCTCACTGGATCTCCTGCCTCCACTGCTGCCTCGAGACATTTCTCCACTCCTCCCTCCCCTCTTCTCGTCCTCTGGTTTATTACAGGCATCTTCCAGATCCAGCTTGGAAAGGTCCAGCTCAACTGATCACTTGGGGAAAAGGCTACGCAGCAGTTCAATTGCCTGATCGAGTTTTGTGGGTTCCGCTCGCTGTGTCCGCCCCTGTCACTCTCGATCAACCAAAAAGAAAGATGAAGATCCTCCTGATCCTATCCCTGATCTCTCTTGCCTCTTCTGTCTCTAATGCCTCTTCCTCTCTTCCTAAATGTACTTCCTTGAACGTCTAAGTGCTTATATAAGAGTTCCTCATTGTAGAGTGCAAACCCCTCTTGGGGTCGTGCGAACTTGTTTGCAGACAACGCCATCCCTTCCTGCATCCAGCTCAGTGGACTTGGCTAAAGAATGGATATCCTATCCATCCCTCTAACAATACTTACATTATATCCTCTCCCTGTTCCACTTCTCTGTTAATTTTTAACATTTCATCTGAAGACTACGGCTCTTATGTATGCTCCCTGTTTTTCCCAAAGCAAGAAAGATCTTTTGATATGAAAGTTTCCCTTCTCTCCTTGCCTTTTTCCCATGTTTCTACCCCTGCAGCTCTCCGCTTGCGGCGCTCCTATTCCAGCACACAGCAGAACCTGCATCGTCCCGCTAATTATACTTGGACTATTTTGACTTCCAAGGAAGCATCCTTCATTCCATCTCTAATCGAACTCTGTGGCCTTGGTTTCCTGCACTTTCCTTTGACTTTGCTGAAATGCTGGTCGGCGCCCATGGATTTAAACATAAAACAAAATGTGATCCTTCCCCTCGGGATGTCTGGAGCATTGGTCCAGGCCTGTATATCTGCCCAGGACATCTTACTGATCTCTCCCACCTAGATGAATGTGGAACCATCTCTGATTGGTACTGCAAGTCCTGGCAATGTGTGTCAACTGGAAAGATTTGGTGGACTGCTCCCTATACTACTGACTATATCAAAGCTGTACTAGGCCCTGATAACAATTTGCCTTGGCATTCCTGCTCCAATTGGGCCTGCTGCGTCGCCTTAACCTATGACTGTTACTTTTACATCTCACGGAAGGAATCTTCCAATTACTGAATGGTTTAATGGGAAAAATGGGGAAGGATGAACGATAAGTCCACAACCAGTCATCCAGGTAATATATTCATAATCCGTCTATCCATGTCCTTAGAAACATCCCCTGTGGGCCCAAACAAACAAGTCAATTCGCCCTTTTTACAGCCCTTGACTAAAAGAAACAATCCATTGGTGTCCTTGGTCTCCTCTGCGCATGATGCCCTTGTGGCAGCCCATGCTTTTCCTAACAATGATAGTAAGTGTTGGCTGTGTTTGTCTTCTCAACCCCCTTTTTATGAGGCCATAGGTTCTGTGGTACCAGGAAATGTTCAATTTCTCTCCCTGGTTGACCACCCTCCTCTCAGCCCTAGCCGGTCCTCTGATTTTGTTGCTCCTTGCCTGTACAATTGGCCCATGTGTCATGGGGAGAGTTCTAGCTTTCTTGCAACACCAACTAAACGGTATTAGTGATGATGTCCTCTTGCTAAAGCACACTGTTGAAAATGAATTTAAACAACCTCTTTTAGATTTAGCCTCTGAGTCTGATGAAGACTCTGAATCAGAAACTTTTCCTTTGGAAAAGCTGCTCATGGGATCTCCCGGAGGATTCACTGGGGATGTCGTAGCTTTAGAAGGTTATTAACCATCTTAAAAATAATAATAACAGAGGACATATGGATATATCCTTGGTTCATGTTTTCCTAGGCCTCACAGCCAAATGGTGTTATATGGTACCTTGTAATTTCCTAGGCCTCACAGCTAAAAGAATGTGACATACCCTTGTTAAGAGCTACAAGATAACAAATGCCTGGCACAACTGATGTATATTACTCCCATCGCATTCCTTTCAGAGGTGCAAGATACCTAGTGTCTCATGGACTTGAGTTATAGTACCCAATTGCATTCCTCCTCTAATTAAGTTTTGTTTTCCTGAGCTTTAGGTTTCTATTCTGCTGGAATTCACGATTTCCTGTAAACCAGGTGGTGTTTTGTTGATAGGCATGCTCAGACTCACGCTGTTTGGTAACTTTCCACACACTGCTCCCCCCCTTGCTGTAGTTACCCCTCCCTGCTAAATCTGCTTAATAAAAGAGACTGTTGCGATCTGTTCGGGGGACACATCACCCCAGGCACTTCGTGCTTTCTCATCTTTAGAAACTTCTTGTGTGGTGTCTTTATTTGGCTTCTTTTCGCTTGAGGACCCCTAAATTGTCTCGGCGAGGGCTGAGACTTGTTCCTGCGGGAACCCAGGACAACATCAGCAGGGAACCTAGGACAACGAGTAAAGTGTTGCAGACCTTGCTGTGACACCCCACAACGCAGGGGCACTGGGTGAGGGCTGGGTTGGCTGTGGGGTGTGTGAAACAAGCTGGTCCTTTCCAGCATCTTGCCAGGTGAGTACAGGACGCAGATTTTACAAACCTGAGTTTAGGATGTGGTCTGAATCCTGGCTTGCTTCTTATGCAACCATTGTTTGTTGCTTTGATCGCAACCGACTGCACACTGAACCAGTGTAGAGTTCAGTAGAGGAGGAAAGACACAAACTCAACACAAACATCAACGTGATTCTGATCTAGTTTCAAGGTGTTAGTAACAACTTATACAGCGCTAAATGGCTTGGGTCCAGGGTACTTACGGGAATGCCTCCTGCCAGCATCACACTCCGATCGCCCTGTTCGCTCCCACAGGAGTGGCCTCCTCGGGATACCGTCGGTCAGGCATTGTCGGCTGGCGGTCCCCAGGGCTAGGGCCTTCTCCATGGGAGCGCCCGCCTTTGGAATCAGCTCCCCGTGGATCTCCATTTGGCCCCTGAGCTCCGCTCCTTCCGCTGGGACCTGAAGACCTGGCTGTTTCAACAGGCCGGCCTGGAATGACTCGGAGGATGGGATTTTTAACTGTTTTAATTGATGATTCGACTTGCTTTGTGTGTTTGATCTGTTTTTATTGTATATTTGCGATATTTCAATGTTCGCCGCCCTGAGTCCTTAGGGAGAAGGGTGGCATATAAGTCGAATAAATTATTATTATTATTAATTATCTTACTGTACCAAGGACTAAGGGGTCCTAAGCAAAGAAACCAGGTTTCCTGCAGCAACTGAGTTTCCACAGCTTCCCTCCACCCCAAGTGGACAGTCTGCCCCAGGGATCATCTGAATGGCTGTGGAGAAAGCGAACCTCCAGCAGAAGAGAAGAGTTGTCCCTGAAGGTCCTTGGGGCTCGGCTGTTTTCTTGCAGACCTTTCGTTACCCAACTGAGCAACATCATCAGCGCTACAGGGGAGTGTTCTCCTCACTTACAAGGTAACCCTCAAATGTTCGTTTCGTGAATGTTCAAAGTTACGGCAGTGAAAAATGTGCCTTCCAGCCATTTTGCAGAGTTTCGACCTTTGCACCGTCCCCACAGCCACGGGATCCAAATGCAGATGCTTGTCAATGGGCTCACACTTATGACCATTGCTGGATCCCAAGGTCATGTGGCCGTCGGACAACCAAAGCCCACAGGGAAGCCAGCTTCACTTAACAACCAGGTTACTAGCCTATCAATGGCAGTGACACGCTTAACAAGTTTGGCAAGAAAGGCAAGAAAGGACATAAAAACTCAGTTAAGGACTGTCTCACTTAGTAACAGAAATCTTCAGCTGTGGTCATGAGGTCGAGGACTGCCTGTACTCCTGGCTGGCCCTGACAGTATTGCTGGGACCATTGTTCTGTCATGCCCCTCGAAATCTGACTCAGAGGACGAAGCCCAGCAACTGACAGATGGTTCTCAGAAGAGGGGGGGGAATAAACCTGTTGGCTCTTTGTTTTACTAAATACACATCAAGAGAAGCGGAGGGCCTTAAACTCCCTCATCTATCCCTGCATGCCTGAGGCATATTAGAGGCTGCTTTTCATCCCTACAGGAATTGTCTCATCTCCATAAAGGATTCCTTTCCATACGTTTGGTTGTCAGAAGTTCATTCTAGTGGATTGAATGGGAAAAGTTCTGTAGCCTGACAGAATCTCTTCTGGTCTTTTCTTCCCCTCTTAGCTTTCTTGCGGTCTCGTTCAAACGGCGAGCGAATGTGTTGCGTCTCTTTGTGGCTGATTGGTCTGAATGCCAACCTTGCCGGAATTCCCTAGAATTTCCCTAGAAGGTCTCCAACTTTGGCAACTGGAGCCAGCTGGGGAATTCTGGGAGTTGAAGCCCACCAGTCTTAAAGTTGCCAGGTTTGGGGAGCCCTGTCTTAGGCCGCGGTTGTTGCAGTCATTCCACCGTATGTTGCAGAGGCCTCCTGTTTTTTCCCCCTCTGGGGCTTCTGGATCTCTGGAACCATTGAATACATTAATAATGTTATTAATAATAATAATAATTTTATCATATTCTCCTCCTCCTTTATCCTTCAATAATTTTGTTAATCTAGCCATCTCTGTGCATTGATAGATCTTATTAGTAATTGTGGCTTCTGGGGAGTCGTAGCCTGCTTCCAATTTTGGGCGAAAGAAATTCTGGCCACTGTTATGAAGCTTTACAGCGCTTTCTAAGCGGTTTACAGAGTCAACATGTTGCTCCCCCCAAAACAATCTGGGTCCTTTTTTTACTGACCTTGGAAGGATGAAAGGCTGAGTCAACCTTGATGCAGTCAGGATCGAACTCCTAGCAGTGAGCAAAGTCAGTCTGCAATACTGTACTCTAATCCTTGCACCACCATGGTGTCCATATTGTTGGTTTGGCTTTTTTTTTTTTTTTTTTTAAGGTTTTATTTTTCCAAAAAGAACAAACATAACAAACAAACATACAACACACAAATCCATATCAATTTCAAGTGTGTCGGTCGGTCAAAAATCACAGTGCCTTCCCCTCGTTATTCATACTCAGTATTACGAAAAGGAAAAACCATTATCATTATTATTAATCCTCTACCATATTATAATCTCTATATTGTTTCAACAGTTCTATCTATCTTTATATTCCATATATATCCCATATATTACCAAACTTTTTATCTAGCCATTGATAAAACATGTTCCATATCTTATAAAACTGCTTTTCTTCTTGGTCCCTAATTTCAAATGTTAATCTACTCATTTCGGCACAGTCCAAAATCTTCTTAATCACTTCCTCCTGCATAGGTATCTTGTCATTTCTCCAATTTTAGCAAATACAATTCTAGCAGCTGTCAGTACATTAACAATCAAGTATTTCAATTCTTTGTTAAATGTCTCTGGTACAATTCCCAATAGAAATATCTCGGTTTCAGGTCTATATGTTATTGTGTCATTTTTCCAACCACATGTGGATTTTAGTCCAGTATCTTTTAGCATCAGCAAGTCCACCACATGAGGTCGTAGGAGCCAGGTATCTGATGACATTTCCAACACTTATCCGATTTGTCCTTAAACATTCTTGGGATCCTTCTCGGGATAGGTGCCAACTGCTCATCCAGTTCTGTAGTGACTCCGTCTTGACATTTCTATACTTGGGAAACATCGTTTCCCCTTGACTTCGAGCGAAACAACCCTTGGGCCCAAGGTTCTGGATCCAGTGGCCCTTTGCAGCCCCAAGCTAGCCAGCTCGATCCTTCAGGAAGACTTGCCCTCCTGATCCATTTATGGCTGACCCTCTTCGTGTGTAGACGTAGAATAACCGAGTTGGAAGGGACCTTGGAGGTCTTCTAGTCCAACCCCTGCTTGAGCAGGAGACTCTGTACCATTCTGTGCAAACGGCTGTCCAGTCCCTTCTTAAAAGCCTGTCGGGCAGAGCACCCACCCCTCATGGAGGGAAGCCATTCCACTGACCAATTGTTCGTGCTGACAGGAAAGTGTTTCAGCAGCTCTAGGTCCAGCCCCATGGAAGATGGAGGCCAAAATGAGAAAGGGTCCAATACGATACAGGTGGTTCCTGGGTATAACTTATGGCTCCTTATTGATAATTTATTGGACTGCCTTTTGAGAGCTTAGTGGATGTTGTCTCCTTAACAGCAAACCCTGCAGGTTGGACTCAGAGTCATCCAGAGAGTTTTCATGGCTGAATTTGAACCCAAATCTCTTTGATTCCGACCAACACTTACATTGCAATACAAAAATTACTTCAGGCATCCTCCCACTGCATCTGCCCCTTTAGTCACAGCTGGAGTTTCTCAAATAAAGGTTTTTATCTCGCCAACTTCTTAAGTGGAGTTGACTTAACAGAACAGAAAGCATGTCAGTGATAACAGTGAAAACTCCCCAGTCACCCTGTGGGTTCTTCTTCCTCTCTGGCTTAAAACGGAGGAGAGGAACAGGATGTCAAATATTTCCCAATGTTTGGGTTTCTACAGTATATTGAATTCTGATTTTTAAAAAGTCATATTAGGTTTGTGCAACATATTGTTACTTATTGTTTGGTTATGGAAAATTGAACAAGTATTTTATAAATACCTCTTATGAACATTTTGCTGAAAATGGAAACAAATAATTGCTGATTTATGGATTTGCTGATTAAAAGGGTTTGAATATAAGAAGGAAAAAGGAAATTAAGTGTAATTTTAAAGAAGACTGAAACACAAGTTTAACTTTTTTCTATCAATATAACTTTGCACTTTTATCTTTTCCTTACTTTGTATTTCACATTTATCTTTTACCTATATGAACATTTTTAAATAAAAATATATATTAACAGAACAGAATGGGAGCCTCTCCCTTCAGCATCATATGTTGTGTTGGACAAAATGCTTCAGTTGCTGGGATCATAAAGAGTTGGAAATAAATAGTTGGACTTAGAAATAAAGTTCCATAACTTTATTTTCATATTCTTCAATAACAGCAGTAGAATGCCTACAAAATTAAGACAGTATGCCTATGTCCACTATGAGTATTCTAGGCAAGGGAATGAAAACAAGAGCCCAACTATAAACCCAGTGGCTATAGCTCCATTGAAGTGTCTTCCTTCTGAGCTCCTGGTGGCTCTGAATCTCCCCTGCCAGCCTCTGTGCCACTCTTTTTACCTCCTTCTCTCTCTCAGTTACTCCCTTTTTTTATAAGAAGTTTTATTTTTCCAAAACACAAACATAACAAACAAACATACAACACATAGATCCATATCAATTTCAAGTATGTCGGTCGGTCAAAATCACAGTGCCTACCCCTCATTATTCATACTCAATATTACAAAAGGAAAAGCTATAATCATTATTATTAATCCTTTATCATATTATAATCTCTATATTGTTTCAACAGTTCTATCTATCTTTATATTCCCAAAATACATTACCAAACTTTTTGTCTAACCATTGGTAGAACATATTCCATATCTTATAAAACTGCTTTTCTTCTTGATCCCTAATTTCAAATGTTAATCTACTCATTTCGCACAATCCAAAATCTTCTTAATCACTTCCTCCTGAGGTGTCTTATCATTTCTCCAGTTTTTAGCAAATACAATTCTAGCGGCTGTCAGTACATTAACAATCAGATATTTCAGTTCTTTGTTAAATGTCTCTGGTACAATTCCCAACAGGAATATCTCAGGTTTCAAGTCTATATGTTGTTGTGTCATTTTTCCAACCACATGTGGATTTTAGTCCAGTATCTTTTAGCATCAACGCAAGTCCACCACATGTGGTAGTAGGAGCCAGGTATCTGATGGCATTTCCAACACTTATCCGATTTATCCTTGAACATTCTTGCAATCCTTCTCGGGATAGGTGCCACCTGTAAAACATCTTATACAAATTTTCTTTATATGCAGTTGACATTGTCATTTTATAATTCTGATCCCACAGTGTTTGCCATCTCTCTAAATCTATCCCATAACCAAAATTTTTCCCCAAGCAATCATTGTTTCCTTAACCTGCTCCTCTTCCATTCTAACTTCTAATAGATAACCATAAAGTTTTTAATCATTTTTTCGTTCGTGCCCATCAAGATTTTATCTAATTCAGTTTGCTTTTTATAAATCCCTTCAGTCTTAACATCCTCATCATATCTAGATTGTACTTGCAAATATGAAAACCAATTCATTTTATACCTTGTTCTTGTAGTGTTTGCATCGATTTGAGTTCACCCTTTTCATTTAAAATCTCTTCATATCTAACTGTTTGTTCCTTCTTGTATATTATTGCATATGAAAAAGCTTCAATAGTAGATACCCATAATGGAATTTGTATATAATGTTGTTTTCTGGTTTTTCCCAATTTAAAAACAAAGCTTCTCGAACATAGTGTCTTCTAAAATATCCTTGTTTTTTAGTTCCCTTATACCATAAGAAAGCATGCCATCCTAATAATAGATCATGACCCTCTAAAGTTAACAATCTATTGTTTCTCAATGTTATCCATTCTTTCACCCACATCAGGCTTGCAGCTTGATAATACAATTCCCAATTTGGTAGAGCGAATCCCCTCTTGACCTTGCATCTTGTAGTAGCTTAAATTTGATTCTTGGCTTTTTGCCCTGCCATATGAATTTTGATGTGATTTTATTTAAATCTTCAAAGTATTCTTTCCCAAGTCTAACTGGAATTGTCTGAAATAAATATAAGATTCTGGGTAAAACATTCATCTTAACTGTCGATATTCTGCCAATAAGAGGCGAAAGAAATTCTGGCCACTGTTATGAAGCTTTACAGCGCTTTCTAAGCGGTTTACAGAGTCAACATGTTGCTCCCCCCAAAACAATCTGGGTCCTTTTTTTACTGACCTTGGAAGGATGAAAGGCTGAGTCAACCTTGATGCAGTCAGGATCGAACTCCTAGCAGTGAGCAAAGTCAGTCTGCAATACTGTACTCTAATCCTTGCACCACCATGGTGTCCATATTGTTATTTGGCTTTTTCATGTATCCCCAAACAGCATTGTCAATTATTTCCCCTGTGGTCAAACTAGCAAAACATCCTTGAATTGCACTAGCAGCAGACAGTCTTTCTTTCCTATTTGTCTCTTCCTGTTGGATGACTGACATTTCCTCTCTGTGTTGAGACTGCTGTTACTATATTTGTCTTGGAAGCACCGACCAAGGGACTTTGGGGGTTGAAAAATTAGCCACCGACTTCAGTGGTTCTTTTCTTGCCTGGGACTCTCCCAAAGGTGCGGTGTTCCCAAGAGGCAACTGGATTTTCTGGATGGATAAATGCTTCCATTCCCCTTCCATTCCTCATCCAAGAACCTTCTTCAGCTCCGACAGGATAGTGGGGAATGGAAGGATTTATACTCCTTGCAGGCAGCTGGTCATTTGCGTCCTTTTAGAGGGTCGTTGAGGCCCATCTGTGTCCTCAGTGGTGCAAGTAGATGTGGAGGCTCCTTGGAACTGCTGGAAGGAGCTGCGCTGTAGACTGGAGATGGATGATGTTGTGTCCCTCCCTCTGTTGAGAGAGACCATCTACGTCCACATTGAACAGCCCTCTCCAAGTGAGACCTCCAGTGGCCTCAACGACCCTCTAAAAGGATGCAAATGACCAGCTGCCTGCAAGGAGTATCGATCCTTCCGTTCCCCATCCAATCAGAGGTGAAGAAGCTTCTTGAATGAGAAGCGAAACGTCTTCAAAAGAAAAGCCAGGAAGTCCAGTTGCCTCTTGGGCCCCTCTTTCAAACCTCCTGTCCAGATTGTGGACGTTGCTGCCTTCAAAGGGCCCTTTGCCCTCTAAATGCAGACGAATCTGGTCCTGATGGGTTTGTTCTCCTCTGTTGCGCCAGGCGTTTGGGAAGCTGGCTGTTTCGTTTCTCCGTGTTGGATCTGAACGTGGCTCACGTCCCGCATCTACCACCTTGCTCAGCTTCTGTCTGGGGGTTTTGTCCTGGGTGGACCAGCTGCTTCTGCCTTCGTGTTCTCGGGTTTGAAGTGGGCACCAGTGTTGTGTTGGCTGAAGATCCTCCTGAGCTTTTCGGACATGCCTGCGACTGTGCGGAAGGACGACGTTGCTTCATTTTGTTCTCTGTGAGGAGGATCCTGAAGGGTCTTTGTTGCCTCTTGGAAAAGCCCCTTTGGGACAACCAAGACCTCAATGACTGAGAATCTCCTCAGACCCTTCACCTGTGGCTCATTTTTACTTATTTATTTCCTGCCCGTCTCTCTGTAAGGCAGTTCGTCCCAGCATGGAAGAGAGAGGAGCAGAAGGGGTGCTTGTGATATATCTGTTTGTTGTGGCCCCGACTCCTGAGCCTGTGCTGACAGAGGAAGAGGACCTGGATGATGAAGGGGAGGAATGGGCAATGTATTCATCCCCAGGACCTTCCTCCCTGGCAATACCTCAGGTGTCATCGGAAAGCCGAGAGGAACAGCCTGAGATACGCCAGGAGGGAAGCATATCGGCACAACCACAGCTGGGGAGTGAGGAGGAGGAATCCTGGCTTGATCCCAGGCAGCGTCGGAGGGAGAAACGTCAGCAGCAACGTAGGAGGCGTGGGAGGGCCAGAGATTGACCTGGACCACACCCCACAAGGCATAAAAGTGGGTGTGCCTACGTTGCAAACTCTGCACGTGACAAAGTTCGAACAAACCAAGAATCTGGTTAGTGTTGTGGCTGGACTGAATCTGGAGAAGCTTTTGTTTGTGGACTTTGAGAATAAAAATCCCATTCTGTCTCTGTGAGTAATCCGATACTTGACAAATCTGAACTTGGCAGTCATAATGTGTGTGTTTGCCAAGAATCTTATCAGCTGCCGAAGATTTGTTTTTGGAGTCAAGCCAGCGTGACTATCTGTGGGTGTATTTGGGCTAAGTTCCTTACCTTTTGGAAGAAGGGAAGGGGAGACAGAACATCTGTTGCCCCAGGCCAAGGGTCCCCAAAGTGGGCCACTTTAAGACTTGTGGACTTCAACTCCCAGAATTCCCCAGCCAGCTCTGCTGGGAGTTGAAGTCCACAAGTCTTAAAGTGGCCAAGTTTGGAGACCTGCCCCAGAGGAATCTTTGGGGTCTGGTCAAGAAAAGTCAAGATAGCCATCCCAATGGTGTGATGGGAGAGAAGAGCTTCAGGAGAGGAGGGGTCTCTGAGTCCGGCCTCTGCTGGCCCCCCGCTAACTCTGAGCATTAGCACTGGCCCTGTTCCTTCAAGGGCATTTGTTTCCTCCATGGGGACTAGGACCTTGGTTGCGCTCAATGAAAGTGAAGGTTACGGTAGCGTCCTTTCCCCTGGTGCAGGGTTATCAAACTCAATTTTATTGAGGGCCGCCCAGAGGTGGGATTCAGCTGGTTCTGACTGGTCCTGGAGAACTGGTAGTGGACATTTTGAGTAGTTCGGGGAACTGGCCGATCCCACCTCTGACTGGCCCCGCCAACCCCATCTCTTCTCTGCCTCTCGAGCAGTGGTAGGATTCAAAAAAATTTACTACCGGTTCTGTGGGCGTGGCATGGCTTGGTGGGCATCGCAGGGAAAGGATACTGCAGAATTGCCCTTCCCTCCCCACCCTACTAACCTGCTTTCCAGCTCCATTCTCCTGTGCAGGGCAACCAAAGAAGACCCAGCCAATCAACTGGGACTCAATGGGAGGCAGAGAAGAGATGGGGTTGGAGGGGCCAATCAGAGGCGGGATTGGCTGGTTCTCCGAACTACTCAAAATTTCCGCTACCGGTTCTCCAGAACTGCTCAGAACCTGCTGAATACCCACCTCTGCTCCCGAGTCCCAGCTGATCAGCTGAGTCTTCTTTAGTTGCCCTCACAGGAGAACAGAGCTGGAAAGCAGGTTAGTGGGGTGGGAGGGAGGGAGGGAAGGAAGGGGATTCTGCAGTATCCTTCCCCTGCCACGACCACCAAGCCACGTCCACAGAACCGGTAGTAAAGAATTGTTTGAATCTCACCACTGGGGCCGCATCAGGGTTGTGTTTGACCTCAGGGGGGAGCTGGGGGGGATACGGCAAAGATGGGCGTGGCCAGGTTGACTCATCATGTGGCGGCCTGAGTGCTCAACCAGCGAAAATGGGCTCCCGAGCTCCGTTTTCGCTGGCAGAGGCACCGTGGGCCAGTCTTTCACTGTTTCCAGGGCAGCCTCATGGGCCAGATCTAAGCACCTCAGCGTTCCAGAAAACCTCCACTCCAACCAATAACTCCGAGACAGACATCCTCTCAAAAGTTCTGTTTTAATTGGATAGTAAACTGGCACATCTGGGAAATCCCGAATCTGAAAGTTCTGGGCTTCCTTGCAATAAGTAAAACTACAAACCCACCCCTGCACCCCCTCATTCATCACATGCCCCAATCACCATCTGTCCCAACTTAAGACTTCCCCTCACTTATGTGCAACACAACCTGACCTTGACTTAGAAAAAGAATGTTATTATGTCTAAGTACATTCACTCCAAGAAATTCCCCCCTCCCACTTCCCCAGGCTCAAAATGTGGCAGCGTGGGAGCATCTGGTTTCAATATGGCTTCCAAAGCTGACCCGTGATCGGGCCCGCGGGCATTCAGTTTGACCCCCCCTCTGCCCTCCTGGTGTATCTGCTGTGTGGTTGCGTGGTGTCTGTTTTTGTTCTGACCCAACCTGGTTCCAATGACATGACAAAGGCAGCAGCCCCCACCTTTTAAGCTTTCATTCACGAATTCTGTTTCTTCACAGATAAAAGGCTGCTTTCCACTAATTACCTCGGACAAGAAAGAGTCTGGCCAAGTTGTTTGTCAAGGCTGCCAAAAACCCAGAGATAAGAACTAATTTATAAGATTCTCCAAAGACGAACTAAAATGTCCACCAGCTGAGCTTCAGAGCTTCTTTGCTTTCTGCAAAGAACGCTTTTCCAAACCTGGCTTTTATCCTCTTGAGGGAGGGGCCATTACCTTGCAGCCTTACTCCCGAGTCGCCTGTGCTGCTGTAACTGCTCTCTCCGAGCAATCCTGGTAGAAAGGGGGTGCTGCTTGTTGGGTATCATTCCCCCCTTCAAGTGATTTTAAAGCAGGGGTCTCCAACCGTGGCAACTTTAAACCTGGCAGACTTCAACTCCCAGAATTCCAGGCTGGGGGATTCTGGGAGTTGGCTTTGCTGGCTGGGGAATTCTGGGAGTTGAAGTCCGCCAGGCTTAAAGTGGCCAAGGTTGGAGACCCTGTTTTAAAGAGTGCTACAATAAAGGTAGTCCTTGACTTACAATTGTTCGCTTAGTAACTACAAAGTTACAACGGCCCTGAAAAAAGTGACTTAAGAATTGCTTTCCACGCTTATGACCATTGCAGCATCTCCACGTGATCAAAATTCAGGAGCCCGGCAAAACGGACACGTGTTTGTGACAGTGGCTACATCCTGTGTGTGTGTGTGTGTGTGTGTGTGTGTGAGAGAGAGAGAGAGAGAGAGAGAGAGAGAGAGAGAGAGAGATGATAGCCATGATAGCCAGATGTTAGATCTCTCTCTCTCTGAAATCGAGCTGAAAAGCAGGTTAGGAATGTGGCTTCCTTGGAGGGTGTGGGGTGTGGGGTAAATAAAACCCCTTCCTCCCATGATCCTCGCACTCAAAGTGTTGAGTTCCCTGGCAAACAGCTAACGGCAGGAATGGAGAATCTGGCTCGTTCATAACATAAAATGTTTGTCAGATTTATTGAGCTTAACGGTTTATTTCAAATCCAATCAGGACTGGCAGGTGCAACTGAAGAGACTGAATGTGGAGGAATCGCGCAGCTGCTGCCCAAAGGAAGCAGGAGACACAGAGACAAACTTGTAGTTTTATATCAAAATAAATGTATTGAACAGTCGCAGCAGAGAAGACAGTGAGGAACATCCTGAGGAAAATCTCAAACAGCCCAGAGAAGGAAAAGGCAGGAACAAAGGGAAACGCCCCCTTTCCACCCACAGCAACCAATCAGAGCGCAGATCCCCTCAGGCGGGAGCCCGCCCTCACTCGGCCACCACAGGGTCTTTGGGACCTTTGTGCGCTTTCTTTCTCCAGCCATTAAATGGGATATTTCACATTTTCTCATTCGAGACAACGATGAATCCGCATACAGACAGGAGGTTACACAAGTTGCCTCGTGGTGTAACCAGAACAATCCGGAACTGAACACCCTCAAAACCATAGAAATGGTGGTAGACTTTAGGAGAAACCCTCCCATACTACCACCTCTTACAATACTAGACAACAGAGTGTCAACAGTAGAGACCTTCCAATTTCTAGGTTCTATTATATCACATGACCTAAAATGGACACCTAACATCAAAACGTCATCAAAAAGCACAGCAAAGAATGTTCTTTCTCTGCCAACTCAGAAGCTCAAACTGCCCAAGGAGCTGCTGATCCAGTTCTACAGAGGAATCATTGAGTCTGTCATCTGCACCTCTATAACTGTCTGGTTTGGTTCTGCAATCCAACAGGACAGACAGACTCCAGAGAGTAATTAGGACTACAGAAAAAACAATGGCTACCAACCCCTTCCATGGAGGACCTGTATACTGCAGGAGTCAAAAGAGGGCTGTGAAAATATTTACAGACCCCTCACATCCCAGACATAAACTGTTTCAGCTCCTTCCCTCAAAATGACACTATAGAGCACTGCACACCAGAACAACTAGACACACAAGGAAAGTTTTTCCCCAAATTCCATCACTCTGCTAAACAAATAATTCCCTCAATACTGTCCAATATTGACAAAGTCTGCACTACTATTACTATTAATCTTCTCATCACTCCTTATCACCCATCCCCTCCCACTTGTGACTGTAGGACTGTAACTTTGTCGCTTGTATCCTGATGATTTATATGGACTTTCCTAGTATTATTTCATTGCTTATTGTACCATATGGCTATTATTAAGTGTTGTACCTGATGATTTTTGACTCTTGACGAATGTATCTTTTCCTTCATGTACACTGAGGGCATTTGCACCAGGACAAATTCCTTGTGTGTCCAATCACCCTTGGCCAATAAAGAATTCTATTCTATTCTATTCTATTCTATTCTATTCTATTCTATTCTATTCTATTCTATTCTATTCTGTTTAAAGGGTTCAAAAGAAACAGCCCCAAAATGACTTTGCTTTTGTTCATTAGGTAGATTTCTCATTCTAGAAATGGCTGGTTACATATTAATGTGTAAAAGCAAAGAAGTTGAGGCCGGAATGTTTATTTTATCTTGCAATGTGTTAAAAAGAGCCTGAAGTCAAAGCCTTTTTTGTTCTTTTTTCCCTTGAACCTCAGACTTTCTTTTCCCCTCTTTCTCCTTCCCCTAATTTCCTATTTCTGTTTTTCTTAGTATTTTATATATTAAATAAATAAATAAACAAGGAACAGACATAATAAAAGAGGCAGTGAAATTGCTCTCTATATAAACAATAACCACACCACCATAGAAACACAACAGAACGAAGACAAAAACCTCCTTCGATGCATTTGGGTTAATATAAAAGGGGGGAAAGGAAGGATGGAGCCATGGGGGTAAATTAGAAGCCACCCCACAAACCAACATCAAATGGTCACTAAATGAACCGTTGTAAGTCAAGAGCTGCTTTCTTCAATGTGCTTCAACCGATGGAGAAAAGGACTAGAGGACTCCTCTAATCAGCTTGTTTGATGATGGTTACGTGCAGTCAAGTTGGTTTAACCACCCAAGGTCCTCTGAACAGCGTCCTCCCCCCCACTACTTCAACGGAGCCCCTCCCCCTCCTGGCTGGTCCCCCTTTTCCTCTCCTTCCTTCCCTCTTTCCTCCATCAGAGCCTCCCCAGAGAGCAGGGAGGGTCTCCACACAGAGGGTCCCAAGGGGGAGAATTTGGGTCCTTTGAGTGACATTTGTCCAACCCTCCATCGGTTTCTTTCCTGGGCTCTCCGGGGTCTCCTCGGGAGTCGGGAAGGGCCCCTTCAGCCACTTCCGGTGGGGCCCAGGGCCAAGTAATGGTCACTGTGTTACTATTCTTCTTCTCATCCTTCCTAGTACCTTTCTCTTCCCACTTATGACTATAACCATGTTGCTTGTATCTCTACAATTTATATTGTTTTATTTTTTTTCCTAGTATGTTTTGATTGCCTATTAGTAACCTATGAGTAGCAATAGCAATAGCCCTGAGACTTATATACCGCTTTGTATATTTTACAGTCCTCTCTAAGCGGTTTGCAGAGTCAGCCTCTTGCCCCCAACAATCTGGGTCCTCATTTTACCCACCTCAGAAGGAGGGAAGGCTGAGTCCACCTTGAGCCTGGTGGGATTTGAACTGCCAAATTGCAGGCAGCCGGCAGTCAGCAGAAGGAGCCTGAAGTACTGCACTCTAACCACTGCACCACCGAGGCTCATGTGACCATCACTAAGTGTTGCATCTGATGATTCTTGATGAATGTATTTTATTTTTTCTTTATGTTCACTGAGAGTTTCTGCACCAAAGACAAATTCCCTGTGTGTCCAATCACACTTGTTCAATAAAGAATTCTATTCTATTCTATTCTATTCTATTTTCTATTCTATTCTATTTTCTATTCCATTCTATTTTCTATTCTATTCTATTTTCTATTCTATTCTATGTTCTATTCTATTCTATTCCATTCTATTCTTATTCTATTCTATTCTATTCTATTTTCTATTCTATTTTCTATTCTATTTTCTATTCTATTCTATTTTATATTCTATCCTATTTTCTATTCTATTCTATTTTTTATTCTATTCTATTCTATTTTATATTCTATTCTATTTTATATTCTATTCTATTTTATATTCTATTCCATTCTATTCTTATTCTATTCTATTCCCCCACCTGGAGACTGAGCCATGGGGCAGAGGAGGACAGTCCCTGAGCTGCCCTGGTGAAGAATCCAACATAAAAAGGACAGCTTCCTTTAGAAAGACGGAAACAATGTTTATTTCTTATCATCAGAAATACTTGGGACAAAGGGTGTCGTCTTCCTCCAGAGGCAGATGGATTAGAGCAACCATCGCTAACATTTACAAAGCACAGGGGTTCCCTGTCCCATCTCACATCACCGCTCACTCAACACGTAGTGCAGCCACTACAGCAGCTTGGAGCACTCAGGCTTCAGGGAAGAAATATGTCAGGCGGCGACTTGGTCTTCTGTCTGCCTGTATAGTATTGATAACCTGTGTGGAAAGATGCACCTTTTCTAACAGTCTCCTTTCAAGTGCCAGGCAGCCAATTGAAGCCATTGAGGCTTGTTGCCTGCTGGATCCTGGCCAGTTCTTCAGTTCCGCTTCGGAGGAGCCCAAAGCTTCACGCTGGGGAAGTGGAACCCAAGCGCCTCTGCGGCAGCTGATGGGGGTTGGAGAAAGAAACTGTGTGTGTGTGTGTGTGTGTGTGTGTGTGTGTGTGTGTGAAGGGATGGGAGTGGTAGGGGAACTCAGAGAAAACCACCATAAAGCAGAAAGGAGCCCAGAGGTTCTGCCTGGGTCAGGCAAGTGATGGACGTCCCACAGAGGCTGCCTGGATCTGGGCCTGACTTTGTGCGACTGGCTGTGTCCAGATACACAACTGGGGGGCAGATGTGGACTCTGCCGCCTCCTTCAGCTGCAGGGGGGACCCAGCTCTGGCCTGCTGAGGCTGGTGCTGGGCCAGGGGGGAGTTTGACCCCTCCAGCCCCCATCCCTGGAAAGGATCCAGGCCACCTCTGGACCCCCAAAGCTTTTCCAACAGAATCCGGAATTCAGGATCTGTTTAACTGCCTTTGCTTAACTCACCGGAACCCGAATCTCTCCCAAAACTAGAAAAATGTTTTCTATGGATGTAGTGAAAAATGAGCACAAGAAACAGAATCTCTGCTTTTTTGGATAATTTGTATGGGGGGAAGAGATTTCCAGACTGTGATGGTTAAAAGTCTGTAATCCTTTAGTGGGAGATATGGGATTACTGAAGTCTCCAGAATTGCTATTAAAATTTCAGGTAATTTTGTAAATTATAAATTTATTCCTCGGTTTAATATATTCTCCATCCATCCTTCCTCCTTCTTAAATAATACTGAAATCCTTTACAAGGAAGAAAATCGCTCAGATCCTCTTACAAATATCTGTGAAAATGGATTTTTCTTCTCCTTTGGCAAAATATTTCCTCCAACTCCCCTCAGAAGAAGGAAGTTCATCTCAGAGGGTGGATTCTTAGGACTGAGTCCCAGGGCTGATTTCCTCCCCGTGAATAAAATCCCTCCCTCCCACGATCCTCCGCACTCAAAGCGTTGAGTTTCCCTGGCAACACAGCCAAGGGCAGGAATGGAGAATCTGGCTCGTTCATAACATAAAATGTTTCTGAATTTATTGAGCTTGAAGATTTATTTCAAATCAAGGCAGAGATTTGGAAGGTGGGAAAAGCTGCGTTTATTAGAAACGATATTTCCCTTCGAAGGAAGTTTTGTACGACACACATCCAAGAGTTGGAGGAGTTTCGGACAAAAACGCCTCAAGATTTCAGGGGAACTGCGGGGAGGGTCCTTTGTCCTCCGGCTGAGAATTGGGGAGGGGGACCGAGGAAGAGCCGCTGCTCCGAAGGGGAACCTCCCCTGAATTCTGGCTTGGGCGGAGGAAAGCGGGGATCGGGATCTTGGCTGGGCTCTGGGTCCCCCTCCCCCCCTGGGGATCTCCCAGGGATCGCCCCTCAGCTGACAGACGCCGAAGCCCGGAGAAGGTGGATCAGCCTGGGAGGGAAAATGGGATCGTCCGAAGCCTCCGAGCGGGATCCGACCTGGAAGGGATCAGGAGGGATTTCCTGGCCGGGAGAACCGATGGATCAATGGAGCAGCCCCTCCCCCACCTGGAATTGGGGGGCTCCGTCCCTGGGTCTCCCAGAAGAGGCTGGACGGCCGTTTGTCCCGGGTGGGATAAGGGCTCCTGCCTCGGCCAGGGGCTGGACTAGAAGACCCTAAGGTCCCTTCCAGCCTCTGAGCCTCCCTCTCCCCGTCGGCCCTCCCCCACCGAAGCCCCTCCGCCCCCAGCCCCTCCTGCATGGAGCTGGCATGAAAGACCCCTAGAATGCAGCCCCCAAGACTGAAAAGATCCCCTCCCACTTTCTCCGCTTCTCTCTCTGCGCGGAACTATCTCCCTGCATCGGCTGCAGTCAAGGGAGGCTCC
>SOZL01001318.1:28407-55047 GCA_009733165.1 Naja naja
CATGAGATTTTCATTACAATAACAATGATTGATTCATTTTTAAAAATTCACATTTATATGCCTCCCTTCTCCGAGACTCAGGGCTGGCTTACAATCTTGGAGCACAACCCAATGTGCTCAGCAATAGCCATCATTCTATTGTATATGCCTGCTTATTACTAGGCTTTTGCCCCCCCCAAGCAGCATTTTTACAAAGTCAGCTTATTGCCCCCAACAATCTTGGGTCCTCAATTTACCTACCCTGACAGGATGGAAGGCTGAGTCAACCTTGAGCCTTGGGATTCGAGCCTGCAATAATTGCAGGCAGCTGGAATTAAGTGCTAGGCATTTAACAGCCTGCACCACCAAGGCTCTTTAAAATGTTGAAATTGTTTTTATTGTTCTTTTGTGATCCCACTGCCTGTTGGGGACCCATAGTCACAATTTATGTACAAAAGAAAATAGATCCTACATGCAATGGACTACATTTTGTTGCAATTTATGTCATTTGTATAACAATGTCATTATGTAAATAAGACAAATGACATCATTTACATATTTACATCATTACACATTGTAATTTACATCACTTTATGTTATTACTTAAATTCTGTAATTTGTGTGATTTTCATTATCATGAAGTTCTCTTTGATTTATCGAATTTTGGGAAATAGCATACACCCTTCCCTCTCCCAGTTAGTCCATTAAAAACGAGTTATCTTGAATGTTACAATTAGAATGCTAACTTCCTGCTGGTGTTGATTAGACATTGTGGATGCAGTGATGGATGAACTAAGTGAACTATCAAATATTAAGGAACACTTGCTAGATCCATTGTCCATCATTACAACTTTCCCCACCAGGGACAAATCCTGCTTGTGGAAGCCACTTGGATGGAAGAGAGCAGTCAGTGGACACCAATCAACAGAATCAGGCCTCAGGTTCTTACATATGTTTTTTCTTCTTGGGAAAACATTATTTGACAGAAGGGCAGGTGTCGGTAAAATTGGGCATGCTATAGTCAGTGTATCTTAGCGAGGCAGAGAAACAATATTCCAATTTTGGGTCATCAATGCAGCTTTTTGTGAGATCTGGCAACCAAATTTGTATGACTCTTGTCCATTGACCAGCATTCTTGTAAAAGAATATTCTTCCTGGTACCATGCAAAATATGCAGCTGGAACAACTTATTTCCGAAGAGGAACCTCCCTTTCCATCATTTAGCTAACACTCATGCTTCTACTCTGAGGATTATTAATTTATTCCTAATCTCTTTTTATGTTTATCCCCAGTCTCCATTTTAACTAGTCATTACTCTGTAAAATATGTCTATTGTCCTGTATTTATCGCATAATAGTGACAGGAGTCTTTACTGTAAATCTTTTTTTAGAAAATCTTTTGAAAATGCAAATGAAATGCACCCCCTCTACATTTTTACAGACATTCCAAGTAACAATAAATTAGATTATATATTAATTCTTCTTTAATAGTGCTTGATCTACCATAGTCCCATAACGTTTTCTTCAATAATATGTTAGGCAAAAGTCATATTAATTAACTGCCCTATTACTTCTCTTACCTATTCATTCCTCTCCCAAGTGTCTTTTTAATACATAATTTGTACTGTCCACTTTGCAGGGTTTTGAAACAGTAGTTGATCTTTGTACATTGTTAGAAGATTAGTGCAACACATTTAGTCTTTTTATTTTATTATTTGTCAACATTATTTTCTTCATCTAAACCATTAAATACCAATTTGGTCGAAATGTGGGCTTTTCTAAAATCTCTTTATCCTTAGTATTTCTTTAAGTATCTTCTGATCCAATTGATCATTAAAAAACTAGGCAGCATTTTTATTGTCATAAGAAAACATTTTTATATGTATTAACTGTGCTAGTAATTGTAGCTCTTTTTCTCATCTGCAGACCACTTTCTAAACCTGAACTTATTCTACTGTGGTTTTGTAATCCTAATGTAGCTCTTTCTAGTTCCCTTTAGTCCACTTTCAAAGACCTCTTTTATCATCTCTTTATTTTCCAATCAACAAAACTTACCCTCTGGAAGATTTATTATAATTAATTTAAAAATCTAAATATATATGTTATAATATTTCAAAACATCCCACCACAGGAAATGTTCTTTAAAGTCCATCTAGCTCTTTAGGTTTCCACATCAACTGTTGTGGCCCATTGGCTGCCAGCAGAGCTAGCAGCAGAGTCAGATGAGGAGGAGGTTGAGGGAGAACCTGGGCCAGCTTCGAGTCTTTGGAAGGCACTGATAAGGAAACAGCATCAGAGACAGAGGCAGAGCCGGGGCCTTCCATCCTCCCCTAGGTGGATGGGCAGCTGTCTTTGGGGCCAAAGCTGAGTGAGGGGGAGGAACAGATAGGGCCCATTCCAGATGCGTGTATATGTAGAGAAGAGAGGACAGCAATGGAAGGCAATAAGCCAGCTCTTGGGGAAAAGCTGATGTGGACACTAGCCATCCCTTCCTGGCTGGGGAATAAATAGGAGGGGTTTGGGAGTGGCCGGTTACCACAGACAACTATTTGTTTTTAGGATACAGCAAACAATTTGGATTTCTTGGCCTGTTGGGACTAATTACATTTGGTTTGTGTTTATCCATGTGAATAAAAGACTGTCCCTACCCTGTTTGAAAAGGGGTTTGTTTTTAATCATGAGTAAGTGGCTTATCATTACTTGCTAAAGCTGGGTCAAAATTGCAACATTCTAATCCCCCTTTGGTGGTTTTCCAAAACGTAAAAGTTATTGTTTTGATCCTTAAACTTACACAGAACTTCTTTCATCCAGGGCAGAAGGAGATTGTCCTGGCGTAATAAAACTTATTCTTTAGAAGGGTCTTAGCATCTAGAAAATCAACAATAAGTAACTTTCTAAAGTAGTTAAGAGAGGAGGTAGATAAATGCAGTGTTGCACCATGGCTTAGGCAGTTATCTTCTCCTTCCTCTCCCACTCTTTTAGAGTTGTTTTACTATCTCTTTGCAAGGAGATTATGTACAGATCAAAGTTGTAGCCAATCATTTCCTCTCCTTGATCCATTCAGTGGCTCCTCTTTTTGTTGCAATTGGTGGCTCTACAAAAGCAGAGCCATATTTGGTCCATCAGTGCTGGCCCACATACTCTACTGTGGTCTGTTTCTCTCAATATTCTGAATGCATCTGACTCTTTTATCATTTAAAATCTGTTTAAACAAATATGCTCATTTTGTGCAAGTTTTTCTGTCTATATCAATTATGTTGCGTTGCATTTCCTTGGTAAGATTTTGTTTACACACAAATTAGACTTGATAATGTAGTGATGTGTGACAAAGTCCTCTGGAAAAGGAACTAATGCTGAGAAGGGTGGAAGGGAAGAGAAGAAGAACAAGGTAGATGCATTCAGTGGTAGTAGGTGCACCAATGGAATTGCTGATTCACCAGGTTAGGTTAATCAAAATGTATCTTTATAGTTGCTAAGAGATGACAGAGACTTTGTGCATGTAATTATCGTCATCATCAATTCAGTGATCTCCTTACATTCAAATCAGCAAGAATCACAGCATCCATTATAACCTTGATAACAGATACCATTAAATTCACAATCATTTCCCATCTACCAAGTACTCAGATTTTCAACTTTTTATTGTGACCAAAATACACATTTTTTCAGACTTTCTGAGATTAATTGAAGCTACAGTACTACAGATCTTTTTTATGTCTCCCTGTTTTCATTCTCCATTTTAAGATGTCCTTGAGTATGTTGGTCTGGGGACTTACCGAATTTAAATTATTTTTGAAGCAGTTGTGTTGACACTTCTTCTTTCAGGATTCCTACTAATTTGATACTATGTCCTCTTTAATATAACAACAACAATTTCCACAGTTTACCCTCTCCCTTTATCTCTCTCTTATATTTATCATGATAATTCTATGCTATTGTTCCATATGGTTTCATAACAATTCACTTATTCCTATTTGCCTTTTAAAATGAAGCACTAAATTTCTATTTGTGGATTGGAGACTTCTAGCATTCCTGCTTATCACCCTTAATAGTATTTCAGTATCAGTCTTTGTGAGGCCTATTAACTATTTATCAGCCTATATCATCCTATGGTGTGTTCATATATCCAGAAGGAATTAATATGTGCTATTGAAGAGGTATACCTATAGTAACATGCACTGTTTTTAGCTATTTAATAGTACTGTATCTGATTGGTTCAATTATTCCATTGTTTCCACAAGAGATTAAATCTTTGTCTTCATTGTGATGCACTCATGAATGTTAATATTGATTTTTCATCTGCAAAAATTGTCATTTTTCCCTTCAGCAATTATCATACAATGCTGATTCCCTTCCTGAATATTTATTATGTAAAACTGTTCATTTTAAATAGTTATTCTATCCTTATAAAGTTATGCTAGTAAGAATGGAAATAGGTTGATCACATTAAGACTAAAATGTGTTCTTAATTTTTCTAGGTCTCATTTCAAAACTTCTTCCATTAATGAGAGTTGTGAAAATTAAAGAAATGCAAGAAAAAATGAAGAAATTTAAAAAATGTTTCAGCCTATTATTTTCTTAAACTGCTACTTTGAATTTGCAAAAATAGAATATTTAGGTAAACTATTGTAAAACCTGCAGCCATATCTCCCCAATAAATCACATTTAGCTTTTCTAAATTAATACCTGAAATATTCTGCTATATGGAACTAAAATAGGCTAATAACAATGTTAAGAGATAATTAGATGAATAAAAATTCAACTAAAAATCTAAGTTTCATTTGCCAAAATAATTTATATGTATTTCAAAATAAATAATAGGCCCATTGTGGGTAAGGTTTTAAAACATTGTGCTGACACAAAGTCAAGATAACATATATTTGTCCAGAACAAGGTGAGAAAATGACACAAAAAGGAATATAAAGGAAAGACAAGGTTAGTCTGTAATATAGCAGCATCATGGTCTTGTGCTAGATATTAATCATGAACTAGCATGATGATATAATGATTATAATGTGAGATTTATGTCAGTGTCCTACAAACGATATGACAATTGTACACATGTAAAGGAACAATGTATTTTAAATGATAGGGATATGCCTCTAAATAGCTTCCTATTTACATATTATTAGCTACAAAACTTCTATAGAAAAATAGGAAGGAAATACACTAATCAAAAGAACATGCTCAGAAATTTCCTACCCAATAAGTTTCAGTAAAGGACAGTAGACAGAAACATGCAGACACAGCCATATTTCCAAGGACACAATAATTGCTGAAAGTACCCAAGGCAATCAAGAGATTGACTTGTCCAAAACAAATAGATTGGCAACATACAGAAAAAATAACATCTGGAAAAGATCTAGTGAAATGATTTGTGCAGACTGGATACTAATACAGATTTGTTTATTCTGTCAGTTGCTGAGTTATCTGTGGAATTACAGGAACCACAAAAGTCATGGTCCTTTATCCTCAGCAGGTTTTTACAAGAGAAAGAATTGCAAACAAATCCCAGGATACCTTAAAATTAATGTATTTATTATTCTGTAATTTTAAATCAGAAATTATATGACACTTAATTTTGTTTGCTCCACTTCATATTTCAGCTTTCTCCACAATTGACACTGCTAAGACATTGTCTACTACTTCCTGTATAAAAATTGCACTGGAACTATGTATATATAGTGTAAACATGGAGAATATTAGAGGAGCTACTCAGTCTCCTCTTGGCAAGATGGGCTGCAAAGAAATGAAATGAAATCAAATGAATAAATAAAAATGTTGCTGTATGTCAAAAGTGTCCATAAGAACCTGTAAGTCAACTGATAGCATTAGACTATCTTGTCTCAACACAAATTCTTACAGTATATGGAGAAAAGCTACTGAGGGATAAAGTAGACAGCTTGGGGAATAAATTTATTGCAACTGCAGTCTCACTTATGAATTAAGTGTTGTACATATTTTAAGATGTACTCAGGCAGCAGATATATAGTTCTCTCTGTAACAAAGACATTTATTTATCTGTAGCTTCATCACAAAAATTCTACCATGTGTCTGTAATTATTTGTGACAAAACTACTTCAATTTCTGTTTTCACTCCAATTTTGGATTCCAAAATGACAGTAATGTATGTGTTGAAGAAAATTATAAAAAAATTGTGACTTGTGACATTTATAGGAGTATTGGCATTCCCAAATGAATGTCGAACATGCCTGAATATCTATCTATTGATTTTTTTCCACACAAAAGCAACTTATGAAAGTTATTTTTAGATTAAATATATTTTCTATACTCTGAATACTTGCATAAAACATATACATTAAACATTTGAGTCTCTTCTGAATCTTCTCTCATATTAATACATATGGGGAAAGTCTGTGATAATGAATGTTATGCCTTTGTTATTCCTTTTGCATCCTCAGGGCACATGATATTAGTCGTTGAGGGCTTACTGGTTAAAAATTGAACAAAATGGAAAGCATTCCATTCATGACCGAATATGTCAGATTGGCAAAAGAACAAGGTGTTTAAATAGAATGAGCTGAAATATACTGGATAGAAACACATTTCACTATCTCAGTTCTTGAGGATATCTGGCTCAAATAATAGGCTGACACTTCTGAGGTTTTGTTAGACAAGAGTAGGGCTATTGAAAACTCAAGCCCAAAACAGGATGAAATAGAATATTATAAATGAAAAGTATGAAGGCTAAGAAAATATATCACTGGAGTTCTGAGTTTTTAAAGAAGGGAAAAAGTGTGACAAACAGGGACAGATATTTGAACAATTCCCAAATGAAGTTAAAGGATTAAATAAAAAGGCTGCTCAAAAACAAATGATGAATACAAATGCATGCTGTTAAAATATCATGGGCATACTTTAGACAGGATTTCATAATTCAAAGCTTTTCAAATGAAAAATTAAGCAAGTTATGAAACATTTCTAATTAAAATCAGTTGTTTAAATTTGTAATAGATTGTGCTTTATTAATTTAATCCTGGTTTAGATAAAATATAGATAAGGATTTATTGGTACATCCCTCAGTTATATTCAACAAATAGATAGGAGGAGTTTAATCCCATCCCCAATTGTTTAAAAACCAAGAAGAATAAGTGACATTGTTTCTAAATTAAGTTGCTGATATGGTGAAAGGATAATGTGAATAAATTTGTATGGGAAATAACTACAATCTCAGCTTTTGTATTAAATAGTGCATGTCTCCAAACCTATCTTTTAGTTTCAATCTATATTAATTTCCCCATTCCCATCCTGTATTTTGGTTCTGTTCTTTTGCTTCTAAACTGGTTTCTAATTAAATGATGTAATGTATCAAAAGTCAACTTTTTCTTGTTTTAATTTAATCGATTTCATTTTAAAGAAAACTGAACTATTTCTCCTAATTCCAACCAAGTAATTAGTTCAAATAATTGTATTTCTTTTCTTTTGGCCTTTAGGACATTTAATTATATATAAAATATGCTGAAGAAAATAACAATAGTTTTTATAACACAAACATTCAATAACAAGTATTCAGATAGTGGTTTTATGGCGCATTCATTTTTAGATAACAATATAAACTGATTCCTGTATCCTTATCCCTACTATTCATAAATGTCTCAAGAGGATGTCTGAGTAAACCATTTTCTAGTTTTGGGAGATTCGGGTTCCGAGAGTTAAGCAAAGGCAGTTAAACAGATCCTGAATTCCGGATTCTGTTGGAAAAGCTTTGGGGGTCCAGAGGTGGCCTGGATCCTTACCAGGGATGGGGGCTGGAGGGTCAAACTCCCCCTGGCCCAGCACCAGCCTCAGCAGGCCAGAGCCAGGTCCCCCCTGCAGCTGAAGGAGGCGGCAGAGTCCACATCTGCCCCCCAGTTGTGTATCTGGACACAGCCAGTCGCACAAAGTCAGGCCCACATCCAGGCAGCCTCTGTGGGATCCATCACTTGCCTGACTCAGGCAGAACCTCTGGGCTCCTTTCCTGCTTTATGGTGGTTTTCTCTGAGTTCCCCTACCACTCCCATCCCTTCACACACACACACACACACACACACACAGACACACAGACACACAGTTTCTTTCTCCAACCCCATCAGCTGCCGCAGAGGCGCTTGGGTTCCACTTCCCCAGCGTGAAGCTTTGGGCTCCTCCAAGCGGAACTGAAGAACTGGCCAGGATCCAGCAGGCAACAAGCCTCAATGGCTTCAATTGGCTGCCTGGCACTTGAAAGGAGACTGTTAGAAAAGGTGCATCTTTCCACACAGGTTATCAATACTATACAGGCAGACAGAAGACCAAGTCGCCGCCTTACATATTTCTTCCCCTGAAGCCTGAGTGCTCCAAGCTGCTGTAGTGGCTGCACTACGTGTTGAGTGAGCGGTGATGTGAGATGGGACAGGGAACCCCTGTGCTTTGTAAATGTTAGCGATGGTTGCTCTAATCCATCTGCCTCTGGAGGAAGACGACACCCTTTGTCCCAAGTATTTCTGATGATAAGAAATAAACATTGTTTCCGTCTTTCTAAAGGAAGCTGTCCTTTTTATGTTGGATTCTTCACCAGGGCAGCTCAGGGACTGTCCTCCTCTGCCCCATGGCTCAGTCTCCAGGTGGGGGAATAGAATAGAATAAGAATAGAATGGAATAGAATATAAAATAGAATAGAATATAAAATAGAATAGAATAGAAAATAGAATAGAATAGAAAATAGAATAGAATAGAATAGAAAATAGAATAGAATAGAAAATAGAATGGAATAGAAAATAGAATAGAATAGAAAATAGAATAGAATAGAATAGAATAGAATTCTTTATTGAACAAGTGTGATTGGACACACAGGGAATTTGTCTTTGGTGCAGAAACTCTCAGTGAACATAAAGAAAAAATAAAATACATTCATCAAGAATCATCAGATGCAACACTTAGTGATGGTCACATGAGCCTCAGTGGCTGGTTAGAGGGCTACACTGCAGGCTCCTTCTGCTGACTGCCGGCTGCCTGCAATTTGGCAGTTCAAATCCCACCAGGCTCAAGGTGGACTCAGCCTTCCTCTGAGGTGGGTAAAATGAGGACCCAGATTGTTGGGGGCAAGAGGCTGACTCTGCAAACCGCAGAGAGGACTGTAAAATATACAAAGCGGTATAAGTCTCAGGCTATTGCTATTGCTACTCATAGGTTACTAATAGGCAATCAAAACATACTAGGAAAAAAAAAAAACAATATAAATTGTAGAGATACAAGCAACATGGTTATAGTCATAAGTGGGAAGAGAAAGGTACTAGGAAGGATGAGAAGAAGAATAGTAACACAGTGACCATTACTTGGCCCTGGGCCCCACCGGAAGTGGCTGAAGGGGCCCTTCCCGACTCCCGAGGAGACCCCGGAGAGCCCAGGAAAGAAACCGATGGAGGGTTGGACAAATGTCACTCAAAGGACCCAAATTCTCCCCTTGGGACCCTTCTGTGGGACCCTCCCTGCTCTCTGGGGAGGCTCTGATGGAGGAAAGAGGGAAGGAAGGAGAGGAAAAGGGGGACCAGCCAGGAGGGGGAGGGGCTCCATTGAAGTAGTGGGGGAGGGGAGGACGCTGTTCAGAGGACCTTGGGTGGTTAAACCAACTTGACTGCACGTAACCATCATCAAACAACATGATTAGAGGAGTCCTCTAGTCCTTTTCTCCATCGGTTGAAGCACATTGAAGAAAGCAGCTCTTGACTTACAACGGTTCATTTAGTGACCATTTGATGTTGGTTTGGGGGGTGGCTTCTAATATGCCCCCATGGCTCCATCCTTCCTTTCCCCCCTTTTATATTAACCCAAATGCATCGAAGGAGGTTTTTGTCTTCGTTCTGTTGTGTTTCTATGGTGGTGTGGTTATTGTTTATATAGAGAGCAATTTCACTGCCTCTTTTATTATGTCTGTTCCTTGTTTATTTATTTATTTAATATATAAAATGCTAAGAAAAACAGAAATAGGAAATTAGGGAAGGAGAAAGAGGGAAAAGAAAGTCTGAGGTTCAAGGAAAAAGAACAAAAAAGGCTTTGACTTCAGGCTCTTTTTAACACATTGCAAGATAAAATAAACATTCCGGCCTCAACTTCTTTGCTTTTACACATTAATATGTAACCAGCCATTTCTAGAATGAGAAATCTACCTAATGAACAAAAGCAAAGTCATTTTGGGGCTGTTTCTTTTGGACCCTTTAAATAGAATAGAATAGAGTAGAATTCTTTATTGGCCAAGGGTGATTGGACACACAAGGAATTTGTCTTGGTGCAAATGCTCTCAGTGTACATGAAGGAAAAGATACATTCATCAAGAGTCAAAAATCATCAGCTACAACACTTAATAATAGTTATAGGGTACAATAAGCAATCAAATCATACTAGGAAAAAGTCCATATAAATCATCAGGATACAAGCGACAAAGTTACAGTCATACAGTCACAAGTGGGAGGGGAGAGGTGATAAGGAGTGATGAGAAGATTAATAGTAATAGTAGTGCAGACTTTGTCAATATTGGACAGTATTGAGGGAATTATTTGTTTAGCAGAGTGATGGAATTTGGGGAAAACTTTCCTTGTGTGTCTAGTTGTTCTGGTGTGCAGTGCTCTATAGTGTCATTTTGAGGGAAGGAGCTGAAACAGTTTATGTCTGGGATGTGAGGGGTCTGTAAATATTTTCACAGCCCTCTTTTTGACTCCTGCAGTATACAGGTCCTCCATGGAAGGGAGATGGGTAGCCATTATTTTTTCTGTAGTCCTAATTACTCTCTGGAGTCTGTGCCTGTCCTGTTGGGTTGCAGAACCAAACCAGACAGTTATAGAGGTGCAGATGACAGACTCAATGATTCCTCTGTAGAACTGGATCAGCAGCTCCTTGGGCAGTTTGAGCTTTCTGAGTTGGCAGAGAAAGAACATTCTTTGCTGTGCTTTTTTGATGACGTTTTGATGTTAGGTGTCCATTTTAGGTCATGTGATATAATAGAACCTAGAAATTGGAAGGTCTCTACTGTTGACACTCTGTTGTCTAGTATTGTAAGAGGTGGTAGTATGGGAGGGTTTCTCCTAAAGTCTACCACCATTTCTACGGTTTTGAGGGTGTTCAGTTCGGATTGTTCGGTTACACCACGAGGCAACTTGTGTAACCTCCTGTCTGTATGCGGATTCATCGTTGTCTCGAATGAGAAAATGTGAAATATCCCATTTAATGGCTGGAGAAAGAAAGCGCACAAAGGTCCCAAAGACCCTGTGGTGGCCGAGTGAGGGCGGGCTCCCGTCTGAGGGGATCTGCGCTCTGATTGGTTGCTGAGGGTGGAAAGGGGGCGTTTCCCTTTGTTCCTGCCTTTTTCTTCTCTGGGCTGTTTGAGATTTTCCTCAGGATGTTCCTCACTGTCTTCTCTGCTGCGACTGTTAAATACATTTATTTTGATATAAAACTACAAGTTTGTCTCCGTGTCTCCTGCTTCCTTTGGGCAGCAGCTGCGCGATTCCTCCACATTCAGTCTCTTCAGTTGCACCTGCCAGTCCTGATTGGATTTGAAATAAACCGTTAAGCTCAATAAATCTGACAAACATTTTATGTTATGAACGAGCCAGATTCTCCATTCCTGCCTTAGCTGTTTGCCAGGGAACTCAACACTTTGAGTGCGAGGATCATGGGAGGAAGGGGTTTTATTTACCCCCACAGCCCCCACACCCTCCAAAGAAGCCACATTCCTAACCTGCTTTTCAGCTCGATTTTCATGGAGAGAGAGAGATCTAACATCGCTATCTCTCTCTCTCTCTCTCTCTCTCTCTCTCACACACACACACACACACACACACACACAGGATGTAGCCACTGTCACAAACACGTGTCCGTTTTGCTGGGCTCCTGAATTTTGATCACGTGGAGATGCTGCAATGGTCATAAGCGTGGAAAGCAATTCTTAAGTCACTTTTTCAGGGCCGTTGTAACTTTGTAGTACTAAGCTTAACAATTGTAAGTCAAGGACTACCTTTATTGTAGCACTCTTTAAAACAGGGTCTCCAACCTTGGCCACTTTAAGCCTGGCGGACTTCAACTCCCAGAATTCCCCAGCCAGCAAAGCCAACTCCCAGAATCCCCCAGCCTGGAATTCTGGGAGTTGAAGTCTGCCAGGTTTAAAGTTGCCAAGGTTGGAGACCCCTGCTTTAAAATCACTTTAAGGGGGGAATGATACCCAACAAGCAGCACCCCCTTTCTACCAGGATTGCTCGTAGGAGAGAGCAGTTACAGCAGCACAGGCGACTCGGGAGTAAGGCTGCAAGGTAATGGCCCCTCCCTCAAGAGGATAAAAGCCAGGTTTGGAAAAGCGTTCTTTGCAGAAAGCAAAGAAGCTCTGAAGCTCAGCTGGTGGACATTTTAGTTCGTCTTTGGAGAATCTTATAAATTAGTTCTTATCTCTGGGTTTTTGGCAGCCTTGACAAACAACTTGGCCAGACTCTTTCTTGTCGAGGTAATTAGTGGAAAGCAGCCTTTTATCTGTGAAGAAACAGAATTCGTGAATGAAAGCTTAAAGGTGGGGGCTGCTGCCTTTGTCATGTCATTGGAACCAGGTTGGGTCAGAACAAAACAGACACCACGCAACCACACAGCAGATACACCAGGAGGGCAGAGGGGGTCAAACTGAATGCCCGGGCCGATCACGGGTCACCTTTGGAAGCCATATTGAAACCAGATGCTCCCACGCTGCCACATTTTGAGCCTGGGGAAGTGGGAGGGGAATTTCTTGGAGTGTATGTACTTAGACATAATAACATTCTTTTTCTAAGTCAAGGTCAGGTTGTGTTGCACATAAGTGAGGGGAAGTCTGAAGTTGGGACAGATGGTGACTGGGGCATGTGATGGAATGAGGGGGTGCAGGGGTGGGTTTGTAGTTTTTTACTTATTGCAAGGAAGCCCAGAACTTTCAGATTCGGGATTTCCCAGATGTGCCAGTTTACTATCCAATTAAAACAGAACTTTTGAGAGGATGTCTGTCTCGGAGTTATTGGTTGGAGTGGAGGTTTTCTGGAACGCTGAGGTGCTTAGATCTGGCCCATGAGGCTGCCCTGGAAACAGTGAAAGACTGGCCCACGGTGCCTCTGCCAGTGAAAACGGAGCTCGGGAGCCGATTTTCACTGGTTCAGCACTCAGGCCGCCACATGATGACATCAACCTGGCTATGCCCATCTTTGCCGTACTCCCCCCAGCTCCCCCCTGAGGTCAAACACAACCCTGATGCGGTCCCAGTGGTGAGATTCAAACAATTCTTTACTACCGGTTCTGTGGGCGCTTTGGTGGTCGTGGCAGGGGAAGGATACTGCAGAATCCCCCTTCCCTTCCCTCCCCTCCCCTCCCCACCCCACTAACCTGCCTTCCAGCTCTGTTCTCCTGTGAGGGCAACTAAAGAAGACTCAGCTGATCAGCTGGGACTCAGGAGCAGAGGTGGGTATTCAGCAGGTTCTGAGCAGTTCTGGAGAACCGGTAGCGGAAATATTGAGTAGTTCGGAGAACTGGCCAATCCCACCTCTGATTGGCCCCACCAACCCCATCACTTCTCTGCGTCCCATTGAGTCCCAGTTGATTGGCTGGGTCTTCTTTGGTTGCCCTGCACAGGAGAACGGAGCTGGAAAGCAGGTTAGTAGGGTGGGGAGGGAAGGGCAATTCTGCAGTATCCTTTCCCTGCCATGCCCACAAGCCATGCCACGCCCACAGAACTGGTAGTAAATTTTTTTGAATCCCACCACTGCTCGAGAGGCAGAGAATAGTTGGGGTTGGTGGGGCCAGTCAGAGGTGGGATCTGCCGGTTCCCCGAACTACTCAAAATGTCCACTACCAGTTCTCCAGGACCAGTCAGAACCGGCTGAATCCCACCTCTGGGCGGCCCTCAATGAAATTGAGTTTGATACCCCTGCACCAGGGGAAAGGACGCTATTGTAACCTTCGCTTTCATTGAGCTCAACCAAGGTCCTAGTCCCCATGGAGGAAACAAATGCCCTTGAAGGAACAGGGCCAGTGCTAACGGCCAGTTAGCGGGGGCCAGCAGAGGCCGGACTCAGAGACCCCTCCTCTCCTGAAGCTCTTCTCTCCCATCACACCATTGGGATGGCTATCTTGACTTTTCTTGACCAGACCCCAAAGATTCCTCTGGGGCAGGTCTCCAACTTGCCACTTTAAGACTTGTGGACTTCAACTCCCAGCAGAGCTGGCTGGGGAATTCTGGGAGTTGAAGTCCACAAGTCTTAAAGTGGCCCACTTTGGGGACCCTTGGCCTGGGGCAACAGATATATCACAAGCACCCCTTCTGCTCCTCTCTCTTCCATGCTGGGACGAACTGCCTTACAGAGAGACGGGCAGGAAATAAATAAGTAAAAATGAGCCACAGGTGAAGGGTCTGAGGAGATTCTCAGTCATTGAGGTCTTGGTTGTCCCAAAGGGGCTTTTCCAAGAGGCAATGAAGACCCTTCAGGAGCTCCTCCCTCACAGAGAACAATAAACAAGCAACGTCGTCCTTCCGCAGCCGCAGGCATGTCCGAAAAGCTCAGGAGGATCTTCAGCCAACACAACACTGGTGCCCACTTCAAACCCGAGAACACGCAAAGGCAGAAGCAGCTGGTCCACCCAAGGACAAAACCCCCCAGACAGAAGCTGAGCTACGTGGTAGATGCGGGATGTGAGCCACGTTCAGATCCGAACACGGGAGAAACGAAACAGCCGCTTCCCAAACGCCTGGCGCAACAGAGGAGAGCAAACCCATCAGGACCAGATTCGTCTGCATTTAGAGGGCAAAGGCCGCCCTTTTGAAGGCAGCAACGTCCACAATCTGGACAGGGAGGTTTGAAAGAGGGGCCCAAGAGGCAACTGGACTTCCTGGCTTTTCTTTTGAAGACGTTTCGCTTCTCATTCAAGAAGCTTCTTCAGCTCTGATTGGATGGTGGGGAACGGAAGGATCGATACTCCTTGCAGGCAGCTGGTCATTTGCATCCTTTTTAGAGGGTCGTTGAGGCCACTGGGAGGTCTCACTTGGAGAGGGCTGTTCAATGTGGACGTAGATGGTCTCTCTCAACAGAGGGGAGGGACACAACATCATCAATCTCCAGTCTACAGCGCAGCTCCTTCCAGCAGTTCCAAGGAGCCTCCACATCTACTTGCACCACTGAGGACACAGATGGGCCTCAACGACCCTCTAAAAGGACGCAAATGACCAGCTGCCTGCAAGGAGTATAAATCCTTCCATTCCCCACTATCCTGTCGGAGCTGAAGAAGGTTCTTGGATGAGGAATGGAAGGGGAATGGAAGCATTTATCCATCCAGAAAATCCAGTTGCCCCGTGGAAACACCGCACCTTTGGGAGAGTCCCAGGCAAGAAAAGAACCACTGAAGTCGGTGGCTAATTTTTCAACCCCCAAAGTCCCTTGGTCGGTGCTTCCAACACAAATATAGTAACAGCAGTCTCAACACAGAGAAGAAATGTCAGTCATCCAACAGGAAGAGACAAATAGGAAAGAAAGACTGTCTGCTGCTAGTGCAATTCAAGGATGTTTTGCTAGTTTAACCACAGGGGAAATAATTGACAATGCTGTTTGGGGGATACATGAAAAAGCCAAACCAACAATATGGACACCATGGTGGTGCAGGGATTAGAGTACAGTATTGCAGACTGACTTTGCTCACTGCTAGGAGTTCGATCCTGACTGCATCAAGGTTGACTCAGCCTTTCATCCTTCCAAGGTCAGTAAAATGAGGACCCAGATTGTTTTTGGGGGAGCAACATGTTGACTCTGTAAACCGCTTAGAAAGCGCTGTAAAGCTTCATATCATAACAGTGGCCAGAATTTCTTTCGCCCAAAATTGGAAGCAGGCTACGACTCCCCCAGAAGCCACAATTACTAATAAGATCTATCAATGCAGAGATGGCTAGATTAACAAAATTATTGAAGGATAAAGGAGGAGGAGAATATGATAAAATTATTATTATTATTAATAACATTATTAATGTATTCAATGGTTCCAGAGATCCAGAAGCCCCAGAGGGGAAAAACAGGAGGCCTCTGCACACACGGTGGAATGACTGCAACAACCGCGGCCTAAGACAGGGCTCCCCAAACCTGGCAACTTGAAGACTGGTGGGCTTCAACTCCCAGAATTCCCCAGCTGGCTCCAGTTGCCAAAGTTGGAGACCTTCTAGGAAATTCTAGGAATGCCGGCAAGGTTGGCATTCGGACCAATCAGCCGCAAAGAGACGCAACACATTCGCTCGCCGTTTGAACGAGACCGCAAGAAAGCTAAGAGGGGGAAGAAAAAGACCAGAAGAGATTCTGTCAGGCTACAGAACTTTTCCCATTCAATCCACTAGAATGAACTTCTGAAAACCAAACGTATGGAAAGGAATCTTTTATGGAGATGAGACAATTCCTGTAGGGATGAAAAGCAGCCTCTAATATGCCTCAGGCATGCAGGGATAGATGAGGGAGTTTAAGGCCCCTCCGCTTCTCTTGATGTGTATTTAGTAAAACAAAGAGCCAACAGGTTTATTCCCCCCCCTCTTCTGAGAACCATCTGTCAGCTGCTGGGCTTCGTCCTCTGAGTCAGATTTCGACGGGCATGACAGAACAATGGTCCCAGCAATACTGTCAGGGCCAGCCAGGAGTACAGGCAGTCCTCGACCTCATGACCACAGCTGAAGTTTTCTGTTACTAAGTGAGTTTTTACGACTTTTCTTGCCAAACTTGTTAAGCGTATCACTGCTGTTGATAGGCAAGTAATCTTGTTAAGTGAAGCTGGCTTCCCTGTGGGCTTTGGTTGTCCAAGGGCCACATGACCTTGGGATCCAGCAATGGTCATTGGCATCCCAAGGTCAAAACTCTGCAAAATGGCTGGAAGGCACATTTTTCACTGCTGTAACTTTGAACGTTCACAAAACGAACAGTTGAGGGTTACCTGTAAGTGAAAGGAGAACAAACCGTACTCCCCTGTAGCGCTGATGATGTTGCTCAGTTGGGTAATGAAAGGCCTGCAAGAAAAGAGCCGAGCCCCAAGGACCTTCAGGGACAACTCTTCTCTTCTGCTGGAGGTTCGCTTTCTCCACAGCCATTCAGACGATCCCTGGGGCAGACTGTCCACTTGGGGTGGAGGGAAGCTGTGGAAACTTAGTTGCTGCAGGAAACCTTTGCTTAGGGCCCCTTAGTCCTTGGTATATTAAGATTTAATTTAATTTAATAACTGGACTTGTATGCCGCCCCATCTCCGAAAGGACTAAAAAATACAATCAATAAATACATTAAAAACAAATTAAACCTGACAAGCCCAAATAAAATCAGTTTAACCCCACCCCCAAGAGGTCAGTCCAGCCCGGCCTGCTCAAACAGCCAAGTTTTCAGATCGTGGCGGAAAGAGCGGAGATCCGGGGCCAAACGGAGCCCCAAGGGCAGTTGATTCCACAAGGCAGGAGCCGCTAGAGAGTAGGCCCTTCCCCGGCCGATCGGCATTCGATGTCAGATCAGAGTCACACTGACGTTTGTGTTGAGTTTGTGTCTTTCCTCGCTTCTCTACTGACCTCTACACTGGTTCAGTGTGCCATCGGTTGTGATCAAAGCAAGAAACAATGTTTGCATAGCAAACAAGCCAGGATTCAGGCCACATGCTCAATTCAGGTTTGGAAAACCTGAGTCCAGTACTCACCTGGCAAAATGCTGGAAAGAACCGGCTTGTTTCAAACACCCCACGGCCAACCAAGCACCCCCGTGTTGTGCGGAGACAGCCGGGTAGCTGTGTGAGGCCGCCCTCCTTGTGTCATAGGTGCCGGAGTTACGTGGTTGGGCGCGTAGAGAGGGTCTCTCCCAGGCTGCAAGGCAGACTCCGGACCCTCTTGGAGAAAAACGCTTCTGTCAGGCAGATTGTGGGCAGTTACAAAGGTGAGGGGCCCTTTCAGGAGGGGGCTGGGGGTCCTGGGCCCTCAGGAGGAGCCCCAGGAGTTCTAGAGGGTTCTGGGCCTCCTTCTGCCCCCCTTCCTATTGGGGGATCTGGGGGAAGCCAGGCCCAATCCAGCTCCATCCAACCTCTGGCTAGGTGAAAGGGGGGGGCTGCCTCTTCCATACCCCCTAAACCTTGGTCTTTGGGGGTGGGGGTCACTGGGCATCTTCTAACAGGGTGGCTTCCGCTCACGGGCATCACCTACAGGCGGCTGTTTCTCATCCCGGCCCCATTTTTTCCTTTCCTCCTCCGAATCTCAGCCTCTCTGCAGGCGATTCTGACCCGGGACAACCTGGAGCGACTTCTGGCCACGGGTAACCCGCCTGGGGCTTGTGGGGGGGGGGAGGAGTGAGTGGGGGAGGAGTCAGTGGGGGAGGGGCTTGCAAAGACCCCCTGCCCTCACCAGGCCTCACAGCAGCGGTTTCCCCACAACGCCATGAATGACGCCTCCCAGGCGGGGCTTCCTCCGTGGGGCGGTGGTGTTAGAGGGGCGGGGCCTCCCAGGGCGGGGCGGCGCAGAACCGCCGCCTCCACTGCGCAGGCGCTAAGACCCTTCTCGGCCTCGTGGCGGCCTGTGCACGGTGGGAACTTCCAGGATCCCATTGACTGACCCCCCCCAGGCGCAGAAGCGGCGCCCCCTTCTCGGCTCCGGCCGAAGCTGCCTGTCTCCCCGCCCGTTGCCCGACAGAGCCGGCGCCCCTCGCAGGCGGAGAAGAGGAGCTGCGCTGGGCGGACGGAGCTTTGCAGGTGAACTTTCCCCCCATTCAAACGGCCCCCCGACTCCCCCCGAAGGGCCCCCCTTCCCCCGGGGCTGTGTGTGGAGGGGCGCTTGATGGCCCTGGACGTTAAGCGGAGGAGGATTCAGAGCCTGTTCCCTGCTGGAGGGGGAGGGGCTGAGAAATGCGCCCCCCACCGAGAAGGAGCCAATGGGCAGCTTTCCCTTCCAGGCTCTGCAAAGGGGACTCAAGAGCGCCATGGCGGCCTCAGGGGAGGAGACGCTGGAGGGGCAGCTGGGCCAGGAGGCCACCTGCCCGCTCTGCCTGGACTTCTTCGAGCAGCCCATGGTCCTCTCCTGCGGGCACAACTTCTGCCGCCACTGCCTGGCCCAGCTGGGCCCTGAGGCTTCCTGCCCCCAGTGCAGAGCCAAGGTGGAGCCCAGCAGCGCCTGCCCCAACTGGGCCTTGGCCAACATGGTTCGCCTGGTGAAGAGGCTTCGGCTGTCGGAGGGAGCCCAGGAGGAGAGCAGCGGCCAACGGCTGTGCCAGGAACACAAGAAGCCCCTGCAGAGCTTCTGCTCCAGCGAGAAGACCCTCCTCTGCCCAGGCTGCCTGGAGGGGCACCAGGGCCACCCCCTCCTCTCTCTGCCCCAGGCTGCCCAGCAGTACAAGGTAGGCACCAACTCCCTGGGGTTCTCCATCAGGCACAGGGGTCCCCCGAAGTCCCCTGAAAGATGGGAAGAGCTGCCTGGCAGCAGTGAGAGGCCCACAAAGGCTACCAAGTTCAGAAATGGCGGAGGAGAACCAGGCTCTTTTTCGGCAGCGAGAGAGGAGAAGGTGGGGGAGACCAACTCTCAGTGGCTCTCCTCCTCGTGGGCCCCTGCCTGCCCCTGAGGGCCCCCAGCAGGGCCTCTCCTTGAGTGTGGCATGGGGGTCCCTGTGGCCCCCTCTGGGTGGGAGCGCTGCCATTTGGGACCCAGGAATGGCACCCTCTCTTCCGTGTGCAGGACCTGCTGGATGGCCTCCTGGAGCCCCTGAGGAAGGAGAAGCAGAAGGTGCTGGAGCAGAGGCAGGCGGAGGAGCAGAGCCGGCAGCAGTGCCAGGTGGGTCTCTTGGGGAGGGGGCAGGAGGCAGCCTGGGGAAATCTCCCCCCTCCCTCTGAGCCCCCCCTCTTCTGCCCCCCAGGAACTCCTTGCCGCTGAGAAGCAGGAGGTGGGGCTGGTGTTGGAGTCCCTGCAGCAGCTGCTCCGGGAGAGGCAGCCGGTCTGGCTGGGCTGGCTGGCCGAGCAGGAGGAGAAGATGGAGGCCGAGTGGGGGGTGGCCCTGGCCCAGCTCTCCGGGAAGGCCTCCCGCCTGCAGCAGCTGATGGCCCAGACGGAGAGGAAGTGCCGCCAGCCGGATGCGGAATTCTTGCAGGTGGGGGGGGGGCCCTCATTGGCCTCAAGGGAGGAAGGGAGACCGGCCACCCTTGCGAGGGCAGCACCCATTTCTCTCTTCTCTTCTTTCAGGACATCCAGGACACCGTAGACAGGTAGGCGCCATCTTGTCCTTCCCCACCCCTGTCTCTGTGGGCCGGTTTGTGCTCGGAATTTCTGGTGCGGCCGCATCCTTTCGGATTTTGTGGCCGAGAGATGCCGGTTGTGGGGCCTTTGGTCCTCTCGGAGCTCGACTGACTTCCTGCAGACCTTTCATTACCCGAGTAGGCAACACCATCAGTGCTGAGAGGGAGCGTAGTTCACTCCCCCCTGATACACAAGTAGGTTGCTCTAAGTTGGGGATCCGTTTATCACTCGGTGCTTGCTCAAACGTTGCAAACAACACAGACGAGGCCCTACCAACGCAGACCGACAATCTAACGCAAACCGCGGCCTAACCAGGGAGGCCCCAAGGAGAGAACTACAGTCCCAGCAATGCTGTCACGGCAGGCCAGGAGTCCAGGCAGTCCTCGACCTCACAACCACAGCTGAAGCCCAGATTTCGGTTACTAAGTGAGACAGTCGTTAACTTGAGTTTTTACGACCTTTCTTGCCACACTGGTTAAGCAAATCACTCCAGTTGATGGGTTAGTAACACCTTTAGCCCTTGGTACAGTAAGATCAGAATCACACTGAGGCTTGTGTTGAGTTTGTGTCTTTCCTCACTTCTCTGCTGAACTCTACACTGGTTCAGTGCGCAGAGTCAGCTGCGGTCGAAGCAACAAACAATGTTTGCATAGCAAACAAGCCAGGATTCACGCCACATGCTAAACTCAGGTTTGCAAAACCCACATCCTGTACTCAACCTGGCAAGATGCTGGAAAGGACCGGCTTGTTTCACACACCCCACGGCCAACCAAGCACCCCTGCGTTGTGAGGAGGCAGCCAAGTAGCTGTGTGAGGCCACCCTCCTTCTGTTGCAGGTGCCGGAGTTACGTGGTGGGGCGCGTAGAGAGCGTCTCTCCCAGGCTGCAAGGCAGACTCCAGACCCTCTTGGAGAAAAACGCTTCTGTAAGGCAGATTGTGGACAGTTACAAAGGTGAGGGGCCCTTTCAGGAGGGGGCTGGGGGGTCCTGGGCCCTCAGGAGGAGCCCCAGGAGTTCTGGAGGGTTCTGGGCCCTCCTTCTGCCCCCCATCCTACTGGGGGATCTTGGGGAAGCCAGGCCCAATCCAGCTCCATCCAACCTCTGGCTGGGTGAAAGGGGGGCTGCCTCTTCCATACCCCCCCAAACCTTGGTCCTTGGGGGTGGGGGTCACTGGGCATCTTCCAACAGGGTGGCTTCCGCTCACGGGCATCGCTCACGGGCGGCTGTTTCTCATCCTGGCCCCATTTTTTCCTTTCCTCCTCCAAATCTCAGCCTCTCTGCAGGCGACTCTGACCAGGGAGAACCTGGAGCAACTTCTGACCACAGGTAATCCCCCTGGGGCTGTGGTGGGGGAGGAGTCAGTGGGGGAGGGGCTTGCAAAGACCCCCTGCCCTCACCAGCCCTCACAGCAGCGGTTTCCCCACATCGCCAGGAGTGGCTTCCTCTGTGGGGTGGGAGCCCTGAGTCTGGAGGGCCCCAAAGGCAGCCTCTGGGGGAGGAGGGGGTCCCTCACAGCCAGACGGAGCCGGCCCTTCCCTGCCGCCCCTTGGCCCTTCAAGAAAAGAGCCACGGTGGAGGGCACTCAGACCGTCCCAGGCATAGAAGAGCCCAGCGGGGGCCTTGATGTTAAGCTGTCCCTTGTTGGAAGTGGGGGAGGGGGCTTCTCCAGGCCCCCAGCCTGATTTTAAACTTCTCCCCCTTCCTCCCCAGCACCTGCTCCAGAACAGCCAAGATGTCCTAAAGGTAACAGCACACGGAGGAAAAGGCAGCTTTCCGTAGTGGGACGGGCCCAGCAGAAGTGCCCTGTGTACCCTTGACTTTAGGCATCCCCTGCCTGGCAAGGGCCCTCCCTGAACCAGCCCTCTAGGCAGCTGAAGGGTCAGCAGGCGCTGCTGTCAATGAGGGGGACCCCCTGACCCCAAAGCAGCCCCTCAAGCGTGGTGGGTGGGCCTTGGGCAGCTGCAGAGGGTGATATATTTTGGAGTTGATATCTTTGAAGTTTGCTGTCAAGGCTTCAGCAGTTCCCCCCAATTAAATCATGAGTCTGAAGCCAAACTTCCAGAGGATTTATGGGGAGTTAATATGTCAGGCACTGCCTGGGTGTAGCCGACTCTGCGGCACATAATTCATCGTCACCCTTGACCCTGGTTTCCCCCACCCCCTGGGTGTATCATAACTCATATTCTCCAATGGGACACATCCATAGCCCAGAGTCATCCATCAGGCTCTCCAGTTAGCATTTTGCACGGCAGAAACTTCGGTCACCTAGAAACTATCTTTGAAAACATTTATGGAATGCACTTTTGGTTTCCAAGCTGCCGCACTGCTCTTTCCCTCCTCCCCTTTCTGTTGGCAACTCTAAAAAGACCATAGAAATATTTTATGACTTGACACTTGCCAGGCGTCGCGTCTCACGCTGGCCAGTCCCAGGGATGACCGAATGGCCCTGTTTGCTCCCCTTGGCATTCTGCTGCCCTCCACCCACTAAGCAGGTCTAAGCAGCCATGCTTCCCTTTCCCGTGTGGGTGAAGCATCCTCTTAAGACGGAGTTTCCCCAACCTTTTCGGCTTTGCTGATCGCGGGGTGGGGGTGGGGGGTGGAGATAGGAGATGGTCCTGCCTGTGTGCAGGGAAACCACATCCCTTGGCTTGCGCAAGTGGAGATGTGCGCAGGTGCGTTCACAGTCACTCACCACCTCTGCAGCCTGGTCCCGAAAGGCTCAAGGCACGGTAGGGGTCCACGGCCCGGGAGTGGGGGGAACCCTGATCTGTGAGCGGCTGTTCCGAGCCCGTCTTGAGAGTCTCTGTTCTCCGTCCTGCAGTCTACGTCACTGAACGTCTCAACCGCCCACCCCCGGCTCCTGTGCCAGGGCTCCACTGTGACTTGGGCCAACAAATTCCAGGAATGCCTGGATGTGCCAGAGAGGTTCGACCGGGAATTCTGTGTCTTGGGCTCTGCAAGATTCAGCGCAGGATGGCACTGGTGGGAAGTGTCCGTGCACGAGCAAGACAATGTCCCTGCATGGGGCGCAGCATACTGGGCCATGGGGGTGGCCAAGGAGTCCGTCCGCAGGAAGGGGACCTTCCAGCTGAGCCTTAAGGAGGGAATCTGGGCCGTGGGGAAGAGTGGTGGTGGGGACATTGTTGCTTTCAACATGCATCAGGAGAAGCTGAGCTTGCGAAGGCCGCTGCGGAGGCTGCGGGTGAGGCTGGACTGCGAGGCAAAAGAAGTGGAATTCCTGGATGCAGAGACAGAGGCTTCCCTCTACACCTTCCAGACGGGGCCCCTCCTTGGGGAGATTCTCCAGCCTTTTTTCTATCTGGGGCAGGAGGGGGGTTCCCTTCAATGTGAGGTGTATCAACATCCTACAGTACCGTACCCTCGGTACACTGCAGTGGGGTTGTGGTAGTGATGAAGGACTGCAGTGGCTCAGTGGCTGAGACCCTGAGCTTGTTAATCAGAAAGGTCGGCAATTTGACAGTTCGAATCCCGCCGCGTAACAGAGTGAGCTCCTGTTCCTTGTCCCAGCAGCTCCTGCCAACCTAGCAGTTCAAAAGCACATAAAAATGCAGGTAGAATAATAGGGACCCCTTTGGTGGGAAGGGAACAGCATTCCTTCACTGTTTAGTCCTGCCAGCCACATGACCACGGAGACGTCTTTGGACAGCACTGGCTCTTCGGGTTTGTAATGGAGAGGAGCACCGGCCCCTAGAGCCGGAACCGATGAGCATGTGTGCACAAGGGGAATCTTTACCTAGTAATGCCTCCTGGCCCCTCTGAGCCCCCTTTTGAAGTGCCCCTTGTTTGGGCAAAACCCTCGATGGCGCCTCCTGCCAGGTGCTGCACCCTTGTGCGTTAACACGATGTTTCTCAACCTGGGCACCCAAGAGATGTGCGGACTTCAACTCCCAGAATTCCCAGCCAGCAGAGCTACCTGGGGAATTCAGGGGTTAGAAGGCCGTGCATCCTCCAGGTGCTGCCAAGGTTGGGCATCCCTGCCTGACTCTGTGGCTCTCAGTTTAGATGAGCGATAAACGGTTAAAGGACCTTTATAATCAGTAAAAGTGATACCTTAATACCTGCATGTTATTCTACATTTATGTTACTCTGAACTTATTAAACACGCAACTTGTTTGTTTTATTTGTATCATTTATCTAGGCAGTTTACAGACATTGAATAAGTTTCTATGATTACCTTTGAAAGCGTCCATGACAGAATTAGAAGTTAGTGACAAATAATTTTAAAAGCTAGGCAGGCGCTGTCAGTGTATAAGAAATTAGGGAGCTGAGATACCCACCAAGGGGAACTGTCTGGTAACTAAGAAATAGGATCTGTTGTTGCTAGGTCAGACAGCAAGGAGCCTGGGCCTGGCTCAGCTTAACTGATTTCTCTGAAAAAAGAAGTTCTGTGCTCACAGCTTGTGTCAGCTTTGGAAACTATTCAACACTGCCACAAAGCTTGAGAAAGTGGGAGTGGGGGTGATTTTAATTGAGTAGCTCTTAGGAGATAAAATAAGGATTCTTTTGTTAGTTCAAGGTTATAGAGAGTGGCGGAGGAACAAAAAGGAACTTACTTTGGGATTGGTTCACATCATGTGATGATGCGGGAAAAGGGGATAGGTTGTGGTTTGGGACATTGTGGGAAGTCCGGAAAACTTTCGGTTTCGAGACTCCACAGATGTGGAGACGCAGACTATAATGGGCATGTTACTAACTCCAAGTCCTCCCCCCTACACAAGCAGAAAGGAGATTACCTCCTGCAGGTAGTATCCCTCCAGGGTGGGAATATTGTCCTAGTTAGGGGTGGATCCAGTGGATGCCAGCGCCAGCAACACCCTGGCCCCAAAGAGAATCAACGATGCCTTCCCAGGAAAGGGATCTGCACAGGCAGCAGACAGCAGCCGTTCCCCCTTTCCCCATGCAGGGAATAAGGCAACAACCGGCCTCTTCGTGGCAGGCCCCAAATCAGCCCCACTCGGAGCAACCCTGCAGAGGCCCTTTTTCCAGACAGCCCCAGCCCAGCCTCGGAATGCCCTCCCAAAGTAGTACGTGCCTCGTCAGGCTCCATTTATTCCGGCTGAGCCTGCGGTTGCCAGAGCAATTCCACCTCCACCCCCCCAAACCAGACCAGATGCTGTTCAAAGCGACTTTTGACGGACGGTGTTTTTTTTAATTAGACTTGTATGCCACTCTCTTTCCCTAAGGACTTGGCAGCTCACAATATAAAATACAATACAAAATTTACCTAAAACCAAACAGTACAAGCCCGATGTTAAAACAATTAAAATTACTTCAAAGAAGAGACCCCTCCTTTGGTTCAGTCCAGGCCGGCCTGCTGAAATAACCAGGTCTTCAGGTCACGGCAGAAGGAGCGGAGATCAGGGGCCAAACGAAGGTCCAAGGGAGATGATCCCACAGGGTGGGTGCTCCCACAGAGAAGGTCCTACCCTGGGCACCACCAGCCACCATGTCTGGTTGACAGTACCCCAAGGAGGCCCTGCCTGTGGCGCGACATGAGTGTGATGCCGGCAGGAGATGTTCCCGCAAGTACCCCGGACCCAGGCCATGTGGGACTTTATACGTTGTCACTAATACCTTGAATCTCACCTGGAAGGCAACCGGCAACCAATGCAGGTCACGCAGGAGGGGTGTAACATGGGAGTATCAGGGCACCTGCATCACAACCCACGAGCCGCATTCTGCACCAGCTGCAACCTCTGGGTGGTCCGCAAGGGCAGTCCCATGTAGAGAGAGTTGCAGTAGTCGATTCGGGAGTGCATGAGTGACTGTCCGTAGGCCATCTCGGCTCAGGTATGGGCGCAGCTGGCGAACCAGACGCACCTGGGCAAATGCCCCCCTGGACACAGCTCCCTCCTGCTCCTCCAAACTGAGCTGTGTATCCAGGAGGACGCCCAGGTTGCGCGCCCTATCCACGAGGGGCAACACCTCTCCCCCCATGACCAACGATGGTATATCCTGAATAATGCGAGATGCCGGTATGTTTCGCTTATTTCCTCACTCGAATCTGGTCTCACATAGACCAATTTGGAGGCCAACGTGCAACAGAGCACAATCGGGTCACCGCAATAACAGATGGGATGAATGAGGGGGGATGCTTCTGATTGGGTGGCTCAATTGCACTACGAACAGGCCCCAGAGCTACAGGATGTCAGTGCGTTGACTGATTTGTTGAGATTCCAATTTGAAAGTCCAGACAGGGTGGCAGAAAATGAGGACAAATTAATGGAAATGAAACAAGGCAAGCGACCCTGTTCAGACTTTGTATGGGCCTTCAGAAGGGTCGCGAGGCACTCCATGGACTGGCCTGAAAGAATCATCTTGTACTATTTCACAAACACCATTGACCCAGAAGGAAGAAAAGCCTGCAACATTAGAGGCTATCAGTCATGCATACTTG